>JAAMPD010001771.1:35370-59907 GCA_025266255.1 Trissolcus basalis | reverse complement strand
AAAACTTGAATTTTCCATTACAAAATGTGACTTAATTTTTTTTATCACTTTTGTGTTCAAACTTTTGGACATTGAGAAATTTCGTTCCTCAGTAAAAGAGCAAAAAGTTGGACTTGGATGGTCATTATACTTTTTGAAAAAAACAAATATATGGCGAAATCAAATTCAAATTAAGAACTAAGTTTTGGCACGCAAAAAATTGAGGACAATGACTGGGAACGGGACTGTGAGAACAATTCCATCAGTTTTTCGTAATTACAACTCCAAGTGGCAAACTTTCGGTTAAAAATGCCTGCTATACCTCCAAAGGAAACGGAAATTTCGACAGACTGGAGTCAAACATTGAGTCGCGCAATTGTAACAAAGAATAATCGTTTGACTTCATTTAACGCCCGTTAATGACACTTTAACGACTGTTGTTTTACCTAACGCATGAATATTAGTTTCCACTTTGATATAATCGGGGCATAATCCCTGCAATGCCAAACTTCTGGAATGTCCCAAGTTTTTTGTTACATTGTTTCAGATCTTCCATAATATTTTGAAATGAGACCAAAATTTCAAATAATTAAATTAACCTCGGTAATTTCATCGAATAAAATAGCTTTACAATTTCGAGACAAACAACAAATAGATCCCTCTTGAATTTTTTGCATCATTTATTTGGGCGCTGAAATTTGAATTGTTGATTCTCGAAATTAACGTGAAAATTTATTTGTTTTATTACGATCATATTTCTTTTGTAACAAAACTATTCAGTTTCACTTGTTTTAATTGAAGTCAAACATCGTTCGAGGAAAAGGGAGAAGGAGGGGTGGGAATAACTTCCGACACGATCGAAGTCTGTTTGTTTCGTTGATAATTGTTGCCGGCTCAGAGAGATTTCATTTGCCTCTTCAATTAAAACTTGCCTATCAAAAAACCTACCGCAGCTCAAATTGAATTGATGGAGTTACAACTTCAAGCAAGTTGCGAATTTCCCGCCTTGCATTATGGGCGGGAAATTTGAACAGCGATGTTGATTGTCTCGTTTGTTAACATTTCAGTGCGCAATTTCTCAACTTACATTCGGAGTTCGAACGATCGGTATTCTCTTACTCTTTCTCTTATCTCTTTCAAAGTTCAACACATTTTCAATGAAATTCTCGTATATTTTCTTTCAAAATTCAAACTTTCGTAATGACGAAAAATTTCAAATAAAAAATTTACATCGTTTGATGATGTTCCTTTATATTTTTCAACATTTACGCTCTCTTAATGGCAGAAAATTTTACTGAATTTTGTAAATGTTTTTTCTTTGTTCCATCAAAATTTACATATTCTAAATTTAAATGGCGGGAAATTTAAAATTAAAAATTCAAATTCTTTCATTCTTTTGAAATTTATACTTTTTTAAAAATGGGAAATTTTAAATAAAAAAATTTTAATTCTTTGATGTTTTTTTTCGAAATTTAAACTTTATTTAACGCGGGAAATTCCAAACCGTAAAAATTGAAAAATTTGGTTTCTTTTTTCTACTAGACGGCCATTTTAGAATTTCTTATCAGCAGTCTTCCCTTTGTCGTTCTGTGCTGCAAAGTAATCGAGTATCGCGGAAGTCTTCATATGGCAATAAGCCATCAGCTCCAGCCAATCTAGTTCTTATTGGTCCAATTCGAGCGACCCTGGGCCCTTTGTATACCTGCAAGCAGCGATCGTCTCTTCATTTTGCAGCTACAGAATCAACCGAATGTGTAGCATTTGTCGTTGACATAATACTGAGCTCGTTATCGCACCAACTCACCTCAAAAGAGTTAACCGGCTTTTGCCGTGGACTAACTAACACGATACACAACTCACAGCAAACGGAAATTAAATAAAAATTAACCTTTCTCACAAGCAAAAACTTACAATTTTTAATTTATGTAATTACAGTTTTTATGTTAACATTTTTTATCTCTTAAAACTCGATATTTTTTTCTCTTGTTTTGCAGTACATTTTAAATGTTCTTTTAAATTTGCTTCACACTTTTATATCATTTTTTTAAGCAGGAATATTTTTAGTATACAGATATTCAGTTGAAAATAATTTTTTTCTGATCAAGTTATTTAGCGATAAGAAAAAAAAATGTATACACATTCAAGGAGTGTCATTTCAACTCAAGGTACAAACATTTAGCATAAAATGACATTCGCAAGCCGAGTCGATTATTAAAATGGTAAAACATCTCATTTAGCCCTGTCTCACGTCTGTTCTTTCACGTATCAGCAATATTTCCATCTTTTCATACAAGCTCGCATATGCTTTTGTTGCATCTCATTTGAATTGCTAACCGTAAAGTCAATTCTCCTTGAGGGAACGTAATGCAGCACTGGGAGTTTGCGATAACAGAATAACTGGTGAATAACCAGACACACCGTTTGGACTAATTCCTCCTTATTCTTGAAATGCTGCGACATTCAATGGCGTTATATAATGCCTCAAAACCGAATGCGACCGCGTGTATAGATGCCAAGCTCTATTATCATGTAAAATCTAAAAACCACAGATTGTAAATATTTACATCTTCAGCGAATGCCCCATCAAAATTTCGTCATTTTTCGTCACACGCAGAAAAATGAATTCGAAAATTTACTATAATATAAAACTATATAATATTTTAATATTCAATGAAAATATTGGAACTTTTATTACATATATAATAAATTTTACTATATTTTATAGTAAATTTTATTGAATTGAAAGTCTGGTCGGGTTTTGCGATTTTCTCTATAGTAAATTTTCGAATTCCTTTTTCTCCGTGCATTACCATTCTTCCATTTTCCTCTCTTCGAGACAAGAGACCATTTTTTTTTTCAAATAAAATGGAAGTAAACAAAAATAATTAACGGAGTTAAGGAAAAAAAAACTTTTTTGGCAAATTGAGTTCGTAAAATATTTTTTGTTCGTAGGTCGTTTTTCGCCAAGTTTTATAATTTATTCCGACGATAAATAATTTCATTCAGTCCCGGCGAGTAATGGTCGGCGCAAAATAATTGCGTGAAGTATTCAGCGGCACGCAAACTTGAAGTATACGGCCCGCGCGCGATTTTCTTTCGGCGCACGTCAGAAACAGCGAAACGCAATAAATATTTTCACGGTCTTGTTCGAGCTTAGCTTCCGCGCTGAAAATTCCACCTTGCTGAATGTTTTAAACCTTTCGACTTGGCCCGCGCGCCCGTGGTTATGCAAATACGTGTGCACTCACACGGCCATTGTCCCGCCCCTCTCTGTTTCTCTCGGCACATAACTTGGCGCAAACACGCTGCATCATAACGCACCGGGGAACTCGCGCCGCTCTCTCAATCTCGTCCGTCGAAAATTTTATCAGATAACTGATATGCTCCGTATACGGTTTGGGAATAAACCCCCAAAACGGATATCTGCAAGTTTGAAATATCATGTGATTTATTCGTTTCGATTATAATTCAATTGAATCAAAATTGTCTTCCAAGTTGAATTTATATCAAATCTAATCCCATTCAATGGGCTTGAATCTGAATAGTCGTTTTTAAAGAACTAAAATTGTCCATTGGAAAACAATATTTCTTCAGTATTTTTGTAATAAAATTGCTTGAAAATGAAATTCGAGTGATATATTCTAACATTACTAGAATAATTCAAATCTCTGATTGTTAGTCATTTTCAAATTTTCATTCATTTTTTTTTTTTTATTTAATTTTGTATAAGAATTTGGGTTATTATTGTAATTTTTTTACAGTTAAAATTTGCTAATTTTTAATTATTGTAAATGTGTTTTTTATATTTACAATTGAAATTTTTATGTATATACTTTGTTGAGTTGAACAATTTTTATTTACATTTCATGAATATTTTTGTGATCAAATTATGTTTCTCATTGTTGAAACAAACGTTTCCTGAATGCCAGCTATTATAATATTATATAATCATCATTTCATTGTTCCATTACGCTACTATTATGCAAAAACATCTTCAAAGGTGTTAAAACGCCGATAGATCCATCAAAGCTCAAATATTCGCGTAACCGACCTGGCGGACTAACTGAGTCCTATTAATTTATTATTGGTAAAGTGTCTGCTAGAAACGACCAATAAATGTATAAATATAGTTCGCTCGTGTGCCGCTTTTGGTGCATATCGAAGGCTTACACGTATCGTAAAACAAAGCCTCACATTTTCCTGTCATTGTCTCATTTCTCGTAATTCATAGTCGCGGTAAAAAAAAAAACAATTAATTGATTTCAGGTAAAAACTTTGCTTCAAATATATATCTCACTATGTCCCAAATACATGATGAGTTATTGGAATTGAATAGTAATATTTTAACAGTGAAAGAATTTTTTTTTCATCTCCATACGCAATAAATCAATTTGAATTTCAAAATTTGCTACGAGATTAAATTTCATTTGACATTTTTGTAATTGTAGTTTTTCACGAAAAAGAAAGGAATGTCATTTGTGAATTTGAATTCGAAATTGAGTCGAAAGGTTTCAAGAGATGGAGATTTCTAAATATTTCACGAATAAATAACGTGGCTACGGCAGAGCTGTGAATACGTTATAATTTATTTCCTTAATGTATAGTAGAACCCACAGGTACAGAATAATCAGGCTCAATTATTTTCAGTCAAATTGAGAACCGACCGCGATACCGAACGCACGAATTGTTTCTCTCGTGATGGACCAAGAATTGTCCTTTAAAAGAGAAAAATACGTGGACGGTGTATGCAAATGTAATTATTCCAGTCACGCACTGAGAGAAACGTTGCAAAGTTTCTGGTACGCGTTGCTCCGCTGAAAAATACTGTTTTGGTTACAGTCACGAGATAAAGTAGTTACCGGTGGAACCCAAGTTTAAATTACAGATATAAAAGGAAACACGGACTTTATTTCGTCCATTGTAAATCGCGAATGGCGAATTGTATTTGTTGCTAGCACACACTTTATCAACGCCTATCATTCGAAATTTGAGATTGTTACACTTTTTTTTTACCGTGCCATTTCAATTTCAATTCGATTCATATAAAATTAGTAAAACCAAAAAAATTTGATTGCTCTTTATTCGTATATTTTTCATCCGCGAGTCAGAGCACGAGTTAAATCGTGCTGCAAAAAAAATTTCATGCAAAGCAGTCATAACGCATCGGCGGGGAAAAACATCATTTTTACTGTCGATGGCGCCGGAATTGTTTAAAGTCGCTATTTTCGTATTAAAAATCGTCCATCCCACGTTTGCATTTTTCACGCATAATTAAGTGCATCAAAATCGAATGACATTCTCGGGGCGACCGTTAAAAAGAGGATGAAAAAAAAGTGGGAAATTGTTGTTGCACGTAGAATATGAAAAGTTGCAAATAATGGACTTACAAGCGTTTGATAAATAAAAAAAGGTCTGAAACACGCCAATTGCACATGAAGCATCAAGTATAGTATCAACAAGAGCACGCTGGTCCCGAATCGAAAATCAATGACAACAGCGCCCTCGTCGCTGAATCACCAAGCGAAAATTTGTGTGCTCGGGTGATGCTCCGAACAGTACCCAATGTATCGACCGTGGTCAAAACTCAAGCATGCTGATTAATCGTGAGAAAAGTAATGTATTCACGTTGTTTCGAGGGGCTCATTTGCATGAAAAAGTTTCGCTTGAGCGTTATAATAAAACGAAAACCTTTTCCCAACCAAGAACAACAACCCCATCTTTTGGTTACATTACTTCTAACAATTTCAACTTTTGTTGAAATTGTCATAATGTCTTATTGTCGTACCACAAAGTTCAGAAACAATTATTTTGAAAAAAAAATATAATAATAATAATAAAAGTTTCCAGAAGAATGATGAAAGAGAAGGTATAAAAAAATTGGACCTGCATTGGACAATGTTTAATTGGGTATTTTACGCGAAAACTAAGAGAATTGGAACGTTTATTGTGTATCAAGTCCTTGTCCGATGAAGAAGCTATTTGGCGTAAATCTCTCAGGGTTTAGTAACAACGATTAGCGATCGAAGCGCGACTATTTGCCGAGCTTTCGTGAGAAGGGAATTGGAGCGATTGAACTCGGGATCCGACACATGTCAAGATTAATATTTTATGGATCGACGACGAAACAGTTGATCTGACAAATCGCCCAGAACACTCGTCTACTCTACAAACAACCGTATAAAAATTTGCCCACAAAAAAAGCTTGTGGTTAATTAACAAACTGGATCATGAATAGTTAACATTTGGAATGTTCATTTGATTTGAACTACGGTTCAATTTGCAAAATTTGAAATTTAATATTCAATTGAACAAACATTAAAATAACTAAAATAACGTGATGTTCAATATCAATATCAGTGCGTAGCTAAATTAAAATACAATATTCAGTTACGAAATTTAATTTTTGATTATGTAAGGAGAAAAGGATGGAAATTGGTATTGCACTATAAACAGGGGAATATTTGTCGGTGGCAGTTGACATCTGTATAATTTTGACGTGATCCAAAACAGACGTATCCGAATAATCTCGGGATTAGCGTCCAATTAGTTGAGCTCGTGGCTCGTATGATTAGAGTTTACGCATCTTCCTGGACGTCGAGCTGTGTTGGTGCCCAGTGTGCACGTCTATAATAGCCGGGAAGCATATACACAAAATATGTATACATACGAGGATACTGAAACTTGTCGAACGGGACTTCCATTAAACTGCTTTGACATAAACTACCTCCGCGCAGCCTACTAAATTTATCTACCAGTGTTACCTGGGACTGCTGATAAAAATAATGGACCGTAACTGAGAAATACGATACTGAATTGCACTTGCAGGGAAATGTATCAATATTTAGTCAGATAAGAGAGTTCATATTGTGTAATCACTATAAACAATTATTAAGATAAGAATTCCTACTGAATTTACTTAACCAAATAAACAACAAAGTTTAATCGAGATAAAGTGCAACTTTTCATTTAAAATTCAAAACAATTTAACAATAAACAAAATGCAACATTAGATGGGGGTTTGAAATTGGCTCATTTTTAGAGGGCAACTTTCGCAAAACCGAAACTGCTTTGTGTTGTTGTTTCGGAAACTCATTTTCGAGTAGGCCAATTAGTCTAATAATTGCTCCCCATTGTGTAAACTGCAAGAGGGTATTTTTTATTGCGATTCCCCAGTTCTTGATTACAAAACTAGGTGAAAAACGTATCCGAAATCAATTTGATTTAGTAGCATCAAATATTCATTAATAACAATAAAGATAAAACTATAATTTATCGTTCGTTAAAGAATTTTAGATGAATTTATTTCCAAGCTGAAGAATAATCTTTAATAATGTAAAACAAAGTTTAAAGTAGGTTCGTTGGGAATTTGTTTGTTGCATTTTGTAACGTTTAATTTAAATTTGCCGCTAAAGAAAATTTATCTTAGTTCAAAAGTAAGATGTTATCTTTTGTTTTTCTTTACTTTTTGAATGTTAATTAAAATTTCTTTTCTGGCTTTAATGAAGATCAAATCGGAAATGTTGGCATCTCATTGAATTTGCATTTTTAACGAAATTCAAAAATAAAATTGGGTTTCTTTTTTTATGACGAAAAGAGCATGGATCAATTTCACAAAGCTAATCTGTGAAATTTGTATCACACATAAACTGACGATTTTAATTAATCTAAGCCTGTTAATATATAATTTACATGTTAAGATTAAAAAAAAATTGTTAAACGATGATGAAAAAAAATGTATATTAAATTTATTTGTTGTTGTGAATGACTCGATTAATCCTTACTAAAAACATTACAACAACAAAAAAGTTAGACACGGCACGCCGCAACTTTACAACTTGGCTGAAGTTCGCGAACGCGAATACACTTATAAACATCGCTTTCGCATCACGCGAATCAACGTTTATTCAGCATCACGGACATGCTGTCGGGAGCTCAATGTTTATTAATTCTTTATGGCCCAACGAAATGATCCGAGTTGGCATGAATGAAGAGAAATCCAACTTGCATAGAAGGATTGCCTCCACAGGTGTTGATTTTGCTCGAAGAAAAGGCACCGACAAAAAAGCAACAAAATGGCTGGTGTATCGTCAAGTATTAATATCACAAGTCTCCACATAACGGCATATTAAAGCGAGATTAAAACTTAACGTGGGATTAAATCTTTCACGGGACAATCGAAAAGATGATCCGCAAAAACATCAACCGTGTGCACCCCGCAAACAGTTGGCAAATTTAACTCATCACCGTTTATTAATGCTTATGAAACATCCGCACCGTTTCAGCTTAAACAAGATTATCGTGTTTCGTCTTAATGGTAATATGGCGAATTATATTGCGACATCGTAGAAACGCCACGATGGTCTCGATCACTACGGCAAACTGTAGATTTGCGCTTCAGATAGAGATTACTTTTATACATATCGGCTTTCATTTAGATATCCCACTACATGTATTCTGAATGAAGATTCCCAATTGAATTATATACTTTTATCATGACAAAATATTTTTCACTTGAAATCATTTCTGTCTTGGAAGAACAAACTTTTATTTCGAGTCGAACTTGAGTTATGGTTTTTTTAAATTAAAAATTGGTGAAATTAAGTCGAGGAGAATATGGGATTTAATTAAGCGAGTCGAGAAATTATTGTAATCACTACTGCCAATGCTGTCTTGGTTAACTATCGGAGTATTTGTTTCGAAATTTACGGTCCACCTCCCTCTGGTGGCGAGAAAGTGAACCTGTAGTAACGTACAGGTCGCGTAAAGAATGGTGTTCATTTTACAAATACAATATTCTGCATCACAGAAGAGCTGGAAAAACAATGGAAAAATGGTCATAATTTGGAATTAATAACTGAATATTAAATATTGACCTTTCATTGATTGTTTATCAAGAAGATATATTAAAACGTGAAACATAACCTCAAAAGAACTTTGTTTACCATCTCTTGCATTCAAAAAATATTAATAATATTCATTGTTATAATGCTTTTGATCGTCAGGAATGGTAACTGACGTATAATAAAAAATTTTTGTTTGAGGTAAATACACTGGTGTTTGCAAACTTTGGCTCTAGATAAACATCATGAGATAAATGTCTTCATAAATAACAGGGATTCAATTGTAAAGGACATATGCTTGTGTGCAAATTATGAATTATTTTTCAACAGAAGGTAAACAAAGTATTTTTAAGGTTATGTTTCGACAGTAGTTCGTTTTTCTTTTGATAAGCAATCAATAAAAAGTCAATATTTAACATCTAGTTATAAATTCGAAATAATTAAGTTTTCTGCTGTTTTGTAGCTCTTTTGACATGCGAAATATATTATTTACGAACAAATAAAATTCTTAACAGAATTATTCATCGCTGAAGGTTCATTTTGTTGCCACCAGAGGGTAACGGATCGTAAATTCCGACGCAAATTTCAAAATAAAATTGGGTCAAATTGGTAATTAATATTTAAAATATTCTTTTTAATTATTATATTAAAATCTTAATTAATTCGAAATATTAATCAAAAGTAAAGTTAATTGATTAAATTAATTAAAATAATGTATTAATTAGTTGTTGTTTGATCGTGCAAAATTGTCTTTTTTTATAATTATAAAGTCTTGTTGATTTAATTATTTTTTTGAATCATTTTTTTTTTTTATCAATTCTCAGTTTTCGTTTTTTTGCATATCTTATCTCACGAGTAACACGCTCATCTTCAAAATTAATATCCAAATTTTCACAAATCATTTACTTAACGTTTTTACACTGGATTTAGTTTAAACATCGTCAAAGCCAACTGCTAATAAAAATATCCGGTTTCTCTTAGGAAAATGTATTTTTTTGCCTCGTAATCTAAATGCATAAAACGTCATACGTTCTTGAGGCTTTGTTTATGTTCGACTCTATTCCGCTGTAACAATATCCAGAGCGCGAAACTATCGGGGGATGGAATTCAACGAAGCTCGAGCGTAACGTCTTGGTTACTCGGGGCTGCCTGAGATCGTCACTATTACTATTCTGGCTTAATCCTATTCGCACGAGACGACGTTAGTTTTACGAGCGCTCGTCGAGACTCTCTCTCTCAGCTGATGCTTGCACTCTTTTGCAGATTCCCTACGCTGCATTTGGTCCAATCGGGAGAAAAAAAATCTTAAAATACGGACACTTGGGATTGCTATGATAATTTGTAATAATATTATCCTCCCTCTCTTTTTTACACAGGCAATCCGTGTGAATAAATTCCAAAATTTAATCCAAATATGAAATTGAATTTCGAATCGAATTCGTTTGGAATCGAATTATCTTAGAATTATGCCCATCGAATAAATCAAACATTTTGGTATTTCTTTTTTTTTCTCTCTTTTTTTTTATATCCCGATGAATTTAAATCCGATTGAACATCATGCGAACAAATACACGAATGAATGCTGTCAAAATTGGTAATAATGAAAGTATAATTTTTAATGGGAATGATGTCACTGAAATGCATAAATCAGCGTTAGGCCGAGTTACAACACGGCAGAAATTACATTAACACGCACACAACCTAATCCTACATTAACGAGTTAAGTCCGCGTTAAATCGGGCGTAACTGTTGAACCGTTCAAACGTATAACAAAATTACGACGAAGTGTGGGTTAAAATCAACTGTAGTATGAATATCCGGAATAACGATTCGAGCGCTCGGGTAATGGTTGTACTTGAGTCTGACGACACAAATGGTTATACCACTTACGATGCAACATAACTTGTAAAACTGCAATGCGGAGATGCACTTTGCAACCGCGACGCATCTATAATGCTCGATAATTAACAAAAGCCTTGCCATCCGAAATAGAAGTTAATGATTTTCCAAAAATGTTTAATCAAACAAAAATTAACTAACAAAACATCAAATGGAATGTTTATATATATATTCAACTTCAGAAAGTACAATTTGTTTTAAGTGCAAATTGTAATATTTCTTTTTCAAACGTTTTTTTTATTTCAACTTATTTTTCAATAGCGATAAGATATATTTTCATTATTGGATGGAAGAATGGAATCGGAATATTAATTTGCATGCTTTTATAATACGAAAGTAGATACTAAAGTAATTGATTGGTCTGTCTGTTTCCGGTAAATCGGTCAGATAAGAATACATTTCGATAGATAATAATATGATAAATTCTTGCATTTCAGTCTGCGGCGACATCCACGGACAATTTTATGACTTGATGAAGTTATTTGAAGTGGGTGGGCCACCATCAACGACAAAGTACCTCTTTCTAGGTGATTATGTGGACAGAGGATACTTCAGTATCGAGGTAAATTTCCTTACGATATCATTAATCATCCTCGCTTTGGAACCAAGACAAAAGATATGATCGTTAAATTTGTAGCCGAAGATCCACGAATTTTAATTCGACATAATTAAACGGTTTTTCTTTTGTTCGCGTTCGGTCTCAAGTTCTTCAACATTTTCCGACTAAATTACCATTCAACATTTTTTTATATAATGTTTTAAGAAGCTATAAAGCAACTGAAAAACTGTAAATTACGCATTTCGTGGCAAACTCAAAGCAATCATCATAAATTATAAAAAGGCCAAAAACCGAGAGAATATATTCGTGTATTTTGTTTTCGTTGCTTTTGCTGAGTAATTTAACGGAGAGCATCGCTTGTGGACTTGTAAATTGTAGCTATCAAAAACACCCGTTTCGCGCAAACAACCAGTGCACTTAGCCGCGTGCATCCTCAATTTGTTAAAAAGCATGCTAATTTTCACAAGATATTAATTACTGCGCACCTTGGAATATCCTGCCAACCATTGCCATGAAATAAGAAACTTATCATAATTCTTAGACAAAAATATATTATCCTCTAAAAAGTATTTTTTTTTTAATTTTCCACCTACTTTTTTTGTTTTTTTGTTTTTTTAAGTTGAACTATGTTCTCACAGAGAAAACAAAATGTCAAAATATATGACGATTTTATATTTCAATTATATTTCCACATTATATTTTATATTAGATTTTATAATTTTATTTAATTTAATATAAGATTTCGTAGCCTTGTTTTTAAAATAAAAATAACGTATAGATTAAATATATAAATACATTTGATTTATTCAAAATATATTTTAAATATATTTGAAAATATATTTTTGTCCATGTAGTTTGGGACAAAATTGTAACATCGAAAGAAACTGTTGCACAGATGCCAAAGTTGACGTTGAAAAGTGGGTGACAAGTAATTGCTTTGTTGTTTAAAGTTACTTTTTGATTCAATTGTCGAACTAATGAATATGCTCAAAACGAAAATTAGCACAAAGAGAGAATATAAAATTAAATGGTCGAATAATCGGTCACTTTGATTATAACCAAAGCGAGTCTACGTTGTGGTTACGTTCACTGTTCCGATAAATCACCAAATTGTCGTTCATTTTTGTTCATTTGTTTCAGTGCGTATTGTACCTGTGGGCATTAAAACTGTGCCATCCAACGACACTCTTCCTCCTCAGAGGCAACCACGAGTGCCGGCATCTTACGGAATATTTCACATTTAAACAAGAATGTAAGTACTACAGATGACAAGTCACGCGGAATTTTATTCAGAATCAGTAAAATCGCGTCGACGAAAAAGCATGAAAAGTCGGTAAAATGTCAATTAGCATTTCGCTCGGGTTTCCGCTGTGTTATAAAATATACATTCATACGTCGTTCGAGCACATTTTTTAGACTCGCATGAAAATATAGTGGATTTTAAGGTGGATAATTTCATCAAAGTTTCCGCAAGTCGGATGTGTTTGTGGCTCCTCGCTAACTAAAAAAAACACCAAAGTTTATTGCAATCGAGAATGAAAACTCTTGGGATATTACCTTCCGGCCGGCAAAAATTTCGCTTGGGTTTTATCTGAATTTCAAATTAAATTCTTCCGGCGTTTTGCGCGCGTTTCATTTATTCAATGTTGATTTCGCGTTCGAGCCTCCCAAATGCGAAGTCATCGCCTCAGCAGAACCGCAACTACGTTTTCATACATCTTTTTTTTTTCCACCTCAAAGTTTTGTGTATCAAACATGCAGCGAAATTTGGATATATTTTTCGACTCAATTATTGATCTTTTCATCCAGCGAATTTGCCGGCAAAATAAATACTGCATTGAAAAAAAAAACCTGTTTTGTATTATAAAAGCAAACGCAGAACCAAAAATGACATTTAGAGTGATGCGAATTGGAAAAATTGTCTTTGTTTTGAAATTAATAAAATATATAAAGTCACGTGTCATTCTTGTGAGACAGATCGATTCGTGAGCCAGCCGCATCACTAACTTTATTAAATCATTCTTGATCGGCGCTAGGATTTTCATGCACCGCAATCTCTTTTGATTTGAAAATCGATGAAAAATCGAACAAAACTGACAACAAGCGACGTATAAGGGATGAACCAATTTTATCGGCCCAATAAAGTCCTTCGGTGCCTTTTGCCACGCTTTGCACGATTGCCCGACTTGACATTTAATTTCATTCCACGATTTGACATTATTTAATTAAATTCATGCAAAGCGCGGATTTTGATTAATAATTTAGATCTGATTAGCATGATGATAAATCAATAGTTTGTGCGGTCAAATTAACTAACGCATGCAACATTCACAATTGCGGTTTTCGAACAGAACAGAAAAAAAATGCGACCGCGCTCGCAATTTACGTCGCGATATGCCACATGTGCATATATATGTCATTGTTATTGTTCTGCAAAGAGAGAGAGAGAGAGAGAAAGGCAGAGAGAGAAGAAAAAAACGAAATAATAGCACTTATAACTCAAGTATTTTTTCTACAAAAAATGTCATCTTTTCTAAAAGCTTTTTCAAGCTATCAAATGAAAAATGCGTACCGATAAAAATAAAGAACCATACGGAAAAACCCATCGACATTTTTAGAGCTTTCTAACTTGTATTTGGCAAATCGCTTTTTTATCTTTTATTTTTTCTCTTCTCATCTGTTTTATTTCTATAAATCGTTTTATTTGAATGAACGTGAAACAAGAATATAATGGAATTCATTTTCGGTGCACATTTGTGGTTTTCGGGTGGTTAATCCTCGCTCGTGGACTTGCGATTATTTAATTAGGATAATAAATTATTAGTTATCGGAGTAATTACTAGACCATTTGAAACCGAATAATTAGCGCCAGTCGATGATTAGTTACGAGGCGTTGAATTTTCGACCGATTTCAAGCGCGAATGCGAATCTGATCACGACATTACACTTTGCTATAACAGTTCGCATTTAGTTATATCCATTTTAGTTCTTCCGTCGCATCAACATCATGACCATTTTGCAATTAGATTCATTGCTACTTGCTACGTACTCAATGACTGTCTTCCAACTGACAATCAATAAATCAATCAAACCTATAATTTGCAAAAAAGTGAAACTGATGAAGAATTAGTTTGAAATTGGTTGAATTTCATCTTAACAGTTATACTATTCATACCTTTAAAATCGTTTTAATTCTTCTTCTAAAATTGTCTGCTTTTTAGTTTGGATTTTTAAAGTATGGAAAAAAAACATATTTCTAAATGGCATCAATTGATATGAAACTCAAAGTGATGTCGGATTATATATGAGATGTGAAAAATAAATACTTTTTTTCGTTATAAAAATATATTTCCAAGCTAGTGCAATATCTGTGTGGAAGTTGCTTTACGGTGACATTACTTTCAGAGTATGAGCACAGGCAGTAGTAGAAGCTCGCATGCATCGGACAAGCCGATGCGGCCTCGGAACATTATTGCCCTTGGTTATCGCGCAGTTCAGCAATATTTAGGACCGCCGCCGAACAGGTTGTCTCCTTATGTACAGTCGTGTCATGTTCGCTCGAAAAAACAATAGTCCCGCTGCCGAAATCGACATAATCATTCTCATAAAATTGAACGAGACAGGATTATTATACAAACGAAAAGAATTTCAACGAACGTCCATCGATTTTTGTCAACCATATTTGTTGCGCCAACTTTTTTTCCTCCCTTTTTTTCATCGTTATTGGTTTCTGATTCAATAACCCAAACATAATTATTCTATCATCATGAACCAAAAAAACGTTATTGAACAAAAAAAACTTTAACTTTTTTGTAATGCTATCACAGAACCACAGAAAAAATACTGCCGAAGAAATACTTTTTTCAAAAATAGGCGAAAAATAAAAAAATATTAAGCACTAGATGCAATCGATGGTTATTCATAAAAAACATTTGTATTTTTTTTAAATGAAAACTTTATTCGTTTGTGAAAATGGTGATTGGCAATTTATGCTGAAATGAAAAAAAACTTTTATTTCCGTAAATGAGTGTGGAACTGATTTATTTGCATTGTAGATTGGAAGATATATCGCTTTGATAATTAGCTCGGATTATTTTTGCGCGATGACACACGTGATTGCATTATTTTTGGACGATACCGTTATAATCATTTTAATGTCGCGAATATTGCTAGACGAATTTGCGCATGTAGTTTTGACACAAATTCATAAATTCATGCGCCCCAACTGGTAGTTTGTGACAAAAAGCGCTATGAAATATAGAACGCGGTCTCTAATACTCCTTCAGAACACTTTACACTATTGTAACTCAATTTCGTATTTCGCCACCCAGATCTATTTTTAATACACTAGTCAGTCGAAGCCTTTTTCCACACTTTATGTTTAGAAGTGAAAACGAGCTGTTTTGAGTTGTTTCGTTGTTGTTTTGTTGTAATCATTTGTTTGTTTAACATAAAATTTCCGACTTCGCATTTTGGATATCGGCCAAGTGTTTTGTCACATGAAACGTTCAGCCAGAAACAATTATTATTTCGCACTTCCACGGCAAGAACAAAGTGTCGCCTGTTATATAAATATTTCTTCGCTTGTTTTATCTTCTACACTAATAATGACGATAGAATAAGCAACATTTAAACAAATTAAATGAAAATATATAACTGCAAGAGCATTTGTTGAATTCCAAACAAATTGTTACGATGGAGTTAAAAATGTCAGAATAGCTTCAAGTTCTGAAACATTCACTTGCCAGTTACTCTCTTTAAGTTTGCAAAATACACAAACGTGAATCTCGAAATGGAAATATTTAGTTTACAAATTGGCATAGTACAAAGTTTCAAATACACAATCCAAGCATTTTTTTTTTGACAATTTTGAAATCCAATATCACGAATCTTGAATTGACAAATACCTACAATTTTAATTCATTTTTCAAATAAAAATTCACAATATAGTAAATTATATTTTGAATAACTTTGAATGGTTAATTAATTTTTATTTCATTTTATCATTAATATTATTGTATACAATAGTTTGTAAAATATTTTTAATTTTAATTTGTATTATTATAAAATATAAATTTAGCAAAAATTGTTTACTGGTTCAGTTGTTGGTTCAAGTATTAGCTAATGAATATATTTTCACTTGATCATGAATCATCTCCATTTCTAAGGGTCATTAATAATCGCACTCATAATCAAAGTGTTAGCACTCGACACAGTTAGACTAATCAATCTGAGAAGTTGAAAAGCTTGGCGCGTTGAACGCGGGCCAGACATTTTGTAACCCGCAACAGCGAGCCAGGAACGATTGTTCGTTTGCCTGAAAAATAGCGATACAATTTTCAATGAACAATTTAACCGGCCGAAAGTTGGCCGACGGGAAATATAATGCGACTTGATTAAACGTTCGCTTTCGTATTTGCCGGACAATTATTTCGCACAATATTTGTCCAAGCGAGTGATTTACCGGCGCGCGTGTCAACCGCGCGAACAAATGCGGAGCACTTTCTTACACCGATGAATGTAGCTGGTAACATGTGGATGTGTCTTGCAATCTTAGTGCAAAGAGACTTTATTATTTGTTTGCACAGAATTGCAAACAAGTTTTGATTGGCTTATCTCTGAGATTTTTGTTTTGCATCAATCATCTGATTGCTTTACCATCATTTTGATAACTGCCTCACTTCCAAACGACAATCTCAATTACAAAATTAAATATATTTTATCAATGATTCAATTTTTCGCGTCAGAGATTGATCGTTGTAAAACTTGTTTAGACAATGTATACAACTTGATCAGATAGTTAATTGGTTCGGGACGATTCATCAAAATCAATGAGTCATAATTAAATCAACCGAAACACTTTTACTTCATCAATATCATTTTTCATTCACGTTTTTATTATGATTATGAGAATGATTAGGGAGAACGATTGAAGAATTTCTTTTTCCACCTAATTAACCTTTATGAATCCGTCTAGACTCGTGTTCCTTTCTTTATATCCGCTCGAACAGTGTCGGCGCTCAATTTCCAACGTCAAACTCAAACTCATCGTTATGACTTATCTTTTGCAAGCACTTCCCTTCATTATGCATCGTCGGGGCCACTTTTCCCAAAACTTCAGCTTGAGCGCGAATCGATAAAGATTTCAATTTGTTTATGAGGGCGGACAACCTTGCCGGGGCATTGGAAATTCGTTCGTTGCGTGGCAGAAGGCACGGCCCGTCCATTCAGGAGCTTCCAAACTATTGCGTTACACGCGATTATTCCATTATCGGACATTACAACTTCGTTCGGCGTCCAAGATTCGTTTTTAAGGACGCGCAACACGAATTTCCGGATCTTCAACGACGGTTTAGTACTCGTTTGCAGTCATTTGATGATTGTCAACGATTTTATTTATGAACTTTCATCAATTTTGCAATTTACGATCGCTTTCACTTGCGACCTTGACCGTTCATTCGAATTAGCACCTTCGGTGTGGAGTTGTAAATTTTCAGATTCCCAAATGAGGGTGAACAAAAAATGTACCATCATCGAAATAAGAAAACGAAAACGAGAGTTTGAGAGTGAGTTTTAATTTGTGATATTGAACCCATCAGTCTGTCAAATCAATCATGATTAACAAGAATAATTTATAATCTCGACATGCAATCAATGGGCGATATAAAATGTGTAATAATTTAACCTGCCTGAGCCGAGCTGTTGGCACATTTTTCCTCGTTCATTTACATGTCCAAATTTGTGCCAACTGGCCCTACACTTTGACTTAATGAATCCCTTCGTCATTAATAATCATCGTGATTGATAACCAACTTTTCACATTAACAGTTAATAAAGCAAAAATATCTGCGAGCGAGCCTAGGTCATTCAAAAGTTAACGTTTGAATGTTTCAATTTTAATGTAATAAAATGACTTTATTACTTTACAATATCACAATTGTAAAAACAAAATGTTATACAACTCGACGATAATTTCTCATGGATGTTAATTTTATTTATTTATTGTTTTTTTTTCGTTGCAAAGAAAACTGCATCATGTTTTAAATATTTTGTTATTTTGTTATTATTTTTTTATTTACAAAAAAAAATCTAAAAGTAAAATTAAATTGAGCGCGGATAAATAATTTGTAAAAGTATTTGAACTGAAAATCAAATAAACGCTTTTCGTCGAATAAAATAATTTTGAAAAAAAAACAAGTGGAACTTTTTATATATATTTTTTGGCACTTTAAATACTTTTTTGGCGCTTATGGTATATGCATCTTGGCGCTTTTAAGTGAAATTAGTTCTTTTGCTGAAACACAAAAAATAATAATATTAACATATAACTTTGAAGTCTGGCCAGAAAACTTTCTTAACCTAAATTTTCCTGACATTACTAATAAAAATAATATGTTTGCTTCTACTCAAGCGTTTGTTCAAATGGAATGATTGTTAGACGATCTAAAAATAAAATTCCGGAATGAACAATTGTGAGAATGTCCCCGATCGGTAAATGTATAACATTCAAAATGAACATTAGGTTTGGATTGATTTAAATAAAAGAACAAAAAAATTCTTTTTGATTAAATAATGGTAATAAAAGAATCCCATTTATAGATGAAATCGATAACTAATCACGATGTCGACTTTTGTGCGGAACATTTTGTTCTTGTAATGATTTACATTTTACACGATACCATCATTAAATTAAATCAGTGAATTGCAAATAAAACGGGAAACCCCTGGAGCAATTGACAAATTATAATTCGATCGAAATGCTCATTTGGCTTGAAATAACAGAGTAGAACTTGATTCACATGAACGGTTGTTTATTGTCAATTATAATATATTCTTACAAGTGAAACAAAAATGGAATGTGAAAATAGGTCAAATAATACAAGCTCGCAGCATGTGGATCCTCAAATGGTGTACAATTTACGCGACCGCCATAACAACTCCGGCTTCATCATCACAAAGAAACTTTCACAGCTATACACACATCAAACATGTTCGTTAATTAACCAAGCGGTAATTAATTAAGATAGAACAGTTCATACGACGTTGTGTTTGTCGGTAACATCCTAACATCATATTATTTCCTTCAAGGATATCATTTCAAGAATGAAAATCTGGCCCTTATATGAAACACGATCAATGTTTAAAACACGACAAATGCTCCAATTCGATAATCTGCTGTAATGTACCATCTTTAATAACAAATCTTTTGTACAGAAAAAAAATTACCTCGGTTTGATAGATCGAACTAATGAAAATTTTTCTCGCAGCGAATCCTTTTCAACTTTTGACCTACGGTTCAGGAATGTCGATTTAAGTAATTTGATCGAAATAAAGAAACGACGAGGCGTCCTTCGCAAAGCTACAAAGAAAATTTAATATCTCCGAATGCGGCATGGCGAAAAAAAAAAAGTTGCAAAATATTGATCCCGAGGCGCTTCACTTTTTTTTCTATGAGTGTTTTTCGCGAGATGCAATTAACTTTGACAAAGTGACGTAAAGTGATAAGACGAAATCGAGCGCTCAGATGGAGCGGCAATAAATTCGGTGGGAAAAAGTCTCAAATATTCATCGTTCAATTGGCGTTGGATAAAAGAAACACGATAATTTGCGGCAAGTCAATTTTTCATTGGCCGAGGCCACGCCTGCGAGATTTACGTGTTACGCGAAATTCGGGGCCGAAATTTATGAGACCCCTCGCAGCGGGCGCTATCACACCGTTCGGTGTCACTTTATTAACCACAAATCCTTTCGACTGTCAAGCGTTACTTCGACGTAATGACGCAATGTTTCTCGTCGTGGCTGACACGGCAGCTCGGATAATTATGCATCTTACGAGATTAGCTGAGCTGCTGCCTAAATAAAGTTTTTAATTAAAAATCCCGCGGCGATTCTTATATTTTAATTAAAAATTTTCTCCGCGACTTGACAAGAGCTTTTTCCTTCGATTTGTTGTTAGATACCCAGTGCGAGCTGTGGCAAATTAATCAATTCTGAGTTTTTGATTGAAAGTTTCATTGTTTCGGTTATTTCGATGCTCTGATCGAATAGACACAAATTTGACATGGATTTGATTAATTGATGTTGGTCTGGGTTATTTTTTTCAATCAGTTCTGCATTTCAATAAACCTTTTAATTACCAAGATCCAATTTCGAAACAGAAATTTGACTCGATAAAAAAACACTTCTTACAAAGTTTTTTTTTTTCACTGTTCGACATATCATGATCAAAAATTAAATTGCAAAATATGAAAAAAGCAAAATTCCATACCTTTCGTTCAGAAGATATTAAATATTTTCTTGAAATAATGAAATGATTTTGTTTAATGTAAAATGAATCTATTAACGTACTTTATATTTATCAGTCAAAATGTTTTGATGGCCCTTTTACATTTCAACCGAGTAATTGAATTTCGATGAAACACTTTTTTTTGCATGACTTGTTTAACAACTTTGTTATTCAGTGAATTTAACAGACATTATTTTTATTATTAAAAACTTTGTGATGAATTTTATTAGCCACGGAAATTCATTTCGTGGATAACGCATGAACATTTGGAACGGTCAATATTTTTTATTATTGCCAATAAAAACGAAAGTGTCGTTGGATCATCTCTATCGTGCCTTAAACAAGTAATATAAGGCTCCTTAGATTATAAGCTTATAGTTTTTAATTAAAGTATATGAAGACGTAGATCAGGACAGAGATAAAAAAAAACCAGTCGTTGTTTTCTGACTGGGTCAAAAATGTCAAAATTAAATTCGTACGAAATTTTTTTCCATGAGATAATATTTAATAATAATATTTCGGTGATAGGGCTTTAGCAACATTTGTTTTAATTTAAACAGCAAAGCATTTGAAGGACGAGATAAAATGTTAATCAATTTTGTTGTCGAAATCAGAAACATATTGAGAATACACTTGACCTACATATTGAATCAATCAGAGCGCCGACATTTTGCTTTCATGGAGACTTGAAAAGTTAACATGACAAATAAAGTTTACAGATTAAACTTAGTTGAACTCTTCAACTTTGAAATTGACTAATCAGAACAAGTGTTTCTTGGGGGAACCAAGTTTAATTAAAGACACCAATATAGCAACTATTCATTAAACAATTTACGTTGAAACAAGCGTATATAATCAGCAGCAATACATATTGCATATTAAGAATATCGCAAGGTCTCAGCTGACAGCATCAACTGAACGGATTCTAAAACCTGCATGCAAAATCTCACCTCTCTTATTAGGTCTAATGAAACAAGCTCAGTTTCGAATTTCGTTCAACCAACTGAAGACTAATTTAATTTGCTTCCCTTGTCTGTTCCAGGTAAAATAAAATACTCAGAGAGAGTTTATGATGCGTGTATGGATGCCTTCGACTGTTTACCACTGGCAGCCCTAATGAACCAACAATTTCTTTGTGTACACGGCGGCCTCTCACCAGAAATCCACAATTTAGAAGATATTCGCAAGGTGAGTTAACATCGTCGACTTTTGGGTTCGAACTTTTTAGTAGATTTTTATTTTCGACTCGAATGAAAAATGCTTTCCATTGTATTTTTTATTGATCATTATTCTCGTGGGATGAAACAATCAATAATCCACAAGAGAGTTTTCTGAATCAGTCAGACGTACAATTGGTACAAATGATCTGAAAGCAAAAGCTCGATCATATTATTTTTCAACATAAATATAACTCGGTAGTTTGAAAAAAAAGGAGAGATTTCGCGCTAACATATGTGTATGTTAATGCAGCGGTTGTTGGGTTTCTGGTTCAAATTACCGCAACAATTTGAACCAGGTTTACCGACGGATAGTTTATTCCATAGTTGCAAAACATTTCATGCTCAAGTTTTTGATATTAACTCCATCATAATGGTAATCTGCTCAGCATTTATTTTATTAATTACAACATAGTGTAACTTGAATTATAATCACGAGCAGAAATTTGATAAAATTAACGTCAAAATTAAATGCGTAAAGCCTATGATTTTTTATTACATTTTCTTGTATGCCATCATCATTTTGTATTCTAAATAGCAATGTAACTTTTAGCAATAATTTTCAATTTAATTTTTCTGCAACATTTTCATTACCAAATTTTCATTAGAGCAAATCAGAATATATATTTAAAAAAAATTCTTACAACTTTCAAATAAATCGCTGAAAAGGTGTGTGTACATTGACGTCAGTTCGATTCCAAATTCATGACAAATTTCTTCTCTGTTACCGACCATGGAGGTCGAGCATTTTTTTTCACTTTTCAATAATCTGCTCGACATCCCGCAAGTCTGCCCTTTCTGGCAACTTCTCCGGACAAACTTGCCGATAAACTTTCTCAAAATTCGTCGAGTACCTTTGAGATATTGCACAGACTCATCGAAACTCAATTTTTTTCATGACAAACATTTATCATTATGATTATTATCAGGACGAAAAAAAAAACAGATCTCAGCCCGCCAACCTACATTCGTCTTTCAGGTTTGGAATAAAAACTAGTAAATAACCAAAGCAAAGTTTGTTCGTCTTGTTTTGATTCTGTTTCCCGAAGGTTAAACTTTGATAAGTTGATAACTTTAGGATCCGAGCACTAACTCGACATGACGCTTGAAAATTAATCTATAAACCTCAGCAAGCTTTGCGGAAAAAATCAGCCCGGCCAAAGTAAATAATTGAAAATCAAAGGCAGTCGATAATTTGACTGGTGGAACGCGCGAGGGTTGACAAACAGCGGCGAAAACAAGCAAACAAAATTTGAAAAGACGAATAAAAAAATAGGGGGAGGAAAGAGAGGGAAGAAAAAGGGTCAGAGTGATGTGAGCAAGCTGAAAGTTGACCCGCATGCACGCGTCCCTTTCCCTGGCCCGGATTGTCTGTGACCGCGAAAGTGAATGAAGTCTGCGGGACGCGTGCGACAACGGTCATTGGACGGGGGCAGAATTGGAGAATCATTCGATTGGTCGAGTGTTATGGGAACCGAGGTAGAGAACCGGAAGAGTACCAGGGAGCTCGACGCGCTGCCACCTGCTGTATCGATCGACCATCTATTCCTGCGCTACCTTCAAAGTGGCCCCGTGCATACGTACACAGATGTGGACGCATGAGAGTGTAGTCAGGCGTCGATGTATGGAAAACGCAAACTCTCGAGTGTATACATTACACTTCAGTATTTGCGGTTGTATCCACAGCCTGCTGCCATCTCCTACGTTCCTAGTTCCTCCGTTCCGCCCGACTTACTGACCTTAGTTGCCAACCCCGCCGGGCCAATTTCAACTTTTACTTCATTACCGCGCCCCCGGAGTTAACTCCCTCGGTCGTGAAATCGCACACGCTTTCAAATATTTCTCGCCGTTTCATTCAGCCGGCCAACTAAAACAAAAGATTAACCGATTATTGACCTATTGACCCTGACGGACGCTGTCATTTTATCATACCTCAGATATTGATTTGAACTACTCAATTGGGAAACATTTCATCATAATTATTTTTATTTCGTCATTCTTGTTTTTTTTTTCTTCTTCTTTTATTTATTTGTGCGCGGCCCTTAAATAGAACTGTGGCAAGGAATAAATTTGAGGCCATTGACTTGGGTGACCTTGAGAAATTCAGACGCTCCAGATAAGAGATTGGAGTTGGTTTCAGGCCAGGATGCGATTCTAATTGTTACATTAAAATTGATTAAAGGTGGCATCGAATTTATTGATCAAACGTGATGCGAAATTGGTGTCGTGTAATAAATTGTTGTTCTGTTGTCACACGGGGTTATTTGTACATGGGGCCTCTATTCTTTTTTAATTAACTAATGTGCGCTATATTTTGATGCCTGATGTTTTACTTGCGAAATAAAATTATTTGTGCCAGTGACAGATCGATATAGAAATCTACTCGAGAGTTCATTATACCTTGGATACTTTTTTTTTTCTTCAATCAGTCCTTTTTGTCAACTTTCATGAATAGAATCCAACTATTTGCTTCTTAAATATTTATTGATATTTTGACGATGGAATTATTTTCATCTCGGTTCGGCGAGGATTTTCTCATACCGATTGCAAACGTATTTCTGATATTTCATGGAGAAAAAAAAATTTTTTTTTTCAATTTTTTTAAATAACTGTATCGAATATTTAAAACTGTATTTTATGATCTCCAACAGTATTCTTAAGGTATTTGATTTTTTTGCATGGTAAACATGAAATCTTGACCGTGAATCCTATAAATTCGTGTAATATGAAACTTGTTTTTAATAAATGTACAAAGTA
>JAAMPD010001771.1:20575-35353 GCA_025266255.1 Trissolcus basalis | reverse complement strand
GCGAAATCTGACGCGTTATATTAATAGAAACGCGCTTATTAATCTCCTGTTCTGCAATTATTATCACATTGATTTTACGTTGCGCGAATTGCATTCTCATCACTGTGACAATGAGGGCGAACAAAAAATCATGCCAGTGACAATTTTCGAAACAGTGATAACAACAATCAAATTCAAGAATTTCTAACGACGTTTTTTTTCTCTTTTTTTTTTTTCTCTCTTGAAAAGGAATTTGCGAAAATTGGCGAGTGATGTAAAAAGTCAAAGTCCAGGAGATTCGGGAAACTAAGATGATAGAATAAGATGAAGAAAACACGGTGAAAGAAAAAACAAACTAAAGATGAATTGTAATTTTGTTTCAGCTCGACAGGTTCAAAGAACCGCCAGCTTTCGGTCCTATGTGCGACCTTTTATGGTCGGATCCCCTTGAAGACTTCGGAAATGAGAAGAATTCGGAGCACTTCTCTCATAACAGTGTCAGAGGTTGTTCTTACTTTTACAGGTGAGTCTTTGACGATTAATCTTTCTTTTTTTTTTCTTTTTATTTTCTCATCTTTGTACTGCAAAATTTTTCATAACATTGTATAATTAATTTTGTAAAATGTTTGTAAATTTTCTAAGAATTTTTTTTGTCTTCAACGACGGAAGACAGCGCGGTTTAGCGTGCATTGTTTAAACGACGACCGTAAATTTTGAGACGTTTTTCTCGTCATTCTGGCGGAGTTCTTCGTGTTTTCCTTTCATTCGTTTTACGTTTTTCCCCCTCGTTATCCCAGCCGTCGTGTAATTACCCCGTTGTTTGTCTCCCGAGCAAGCAACTAGACGGTAAAATACAAAAGTCGAGGATGGTGCTTCCCCGGGACCTGATGCTGCGACGCTCGGAAAAGGTACCTTTTTGAAAGAAGGTTAATAATGAAGAGAACAGCGACGATGCAAAAATCGCCCGAGTTATTCAAATACGACTAGCTTGTAAAACCAACGGGAATTTGCCGCGCACAATTTTTAAGATACCCAGGATAAAAATCGTAAACAAAGAGATTGCATTTCAAAAGAGGGATAACTTTTGGAAAAATGTATCTGGGCGTTCGAACAATGCGTTTTGTTCGTTCCTTTAAAGACATTTGCGGGGCTAAAAATTGTGCGGCAAGAATTTTTCGAATGCCCTGCGACCAAACGGGCTCGCTTACGCGCGTTTCTCCGATCAAAGCGCGCGATTTCGCAAAAACCGCCGGGAAACATATCTCTTACGCTAGCTCTGCGTTTCGATTATGCAACGAATTCAAAGAAAATCCTGTCACTTTTTCCGCTTGGCTATCTTGTCGTGACAAAGATTTTTATCTTCAAAAGAAACGCCGGGGACGGGGCAAATTCTCGAAAACATCGTGGCAGATCGAGTTCAGGCTTTCTCAGATGTTTCAAAGGGCTTTTTTTTTCTCTCTCTTCAACTTTTTCTTTCCCTCGTTCAAGTTTTATCCATTGCGGGACTGAAATTTATTCATTTCCATTATTTGATGATAATAAATTGGCTGAATTGAAAGAAGATTCAAAGCATATCAAGATTGACGTTCCGTTGAAATTCAAATGATAGCGTTGGGATAGAAACAAATAAGATCAGATACATTTTCACGGTTCTCGGTTCAGCTTTGGTTTCGTAGTTGGCGTAAACAAATTACAGTCGTGTCAACGTGTAACCGCGCAGTTTCGTACGTCTATGACTGACCTGGCTCAGCGAGAAGTATTCATGCCAAGGCGAAGCAAGGTCGCCACCAGAGACATATTAATATACGAGAATGCATTACGCGAATACTTTCGTTTTGATTTAACTCGGGGCTTTTATTATACCAAGTTATCTCATGTATCAATCTCGATCTCAATAACAGAAGAGGTCAAATTTGACTTCGCTTTTTCTTTGTCTCCGTTCGCCTTTCAACTTTGCTTCAACATTAAATTACCGTGTCAACGAGGCATGGAATTTTTTTTTTCTCCAACTTTTCAAAGCCAAAACTTTTGATTGTTTTTCCTTTTTTTTTCTTTCTTTTTTTTTAACTAAAAATATATAAGATTTTAGACACGACTGACCGTAATAAGTGTAATTAAAAGCATAGAAAAAAAAACAGTTTGTGGAAGAATGGCACGCACTTTTAAGGCGACGGCTTGATCGCGCGATTGCGAGCGCGCTCTTGTACACAGAGCTTATAAAACACTGGCAGTAATTTTCTTTCGGTATGTTAACGATAAAACCGCACGCCACAACGATTAGATTTCGGTGCGAAGTGACCCTCCCCCCTCCTCCCTGGCCATTCGTGCGGACACGCGAAGTTTCATGGAACGTTCCCAAGATCATTTTATCGCCCAAGACAAGAATGTTTAGAAATTTCAATACAATACGTATCATCTTCATCTCTTTGGCGGACAATTTGAAGTTTGAAAAATTTTTTGGAAAAAATTGTCGTGTTGTTTTTTTGTTCATTAAATATGGATTAAATGTATATAAGGTTTGTTCCCAGACAGTATATAAATCAGAACGATAGGAATAGAATATGAATTATCGATGGAGTCTTCCAATCATCCCTTCAGTCACGTATTTCGATTTATATAGATGATTAGATTAAGGGACCAGAGACCTGGTAAGCCCTGCATTACCGATCGAGCTCTCTAAAAAAATAATTTTTTATCCGACACTCGGACTATGAATGTGTAACTTGTTGTATCATTCAGAATCAAAATTTTCACTCTCAAAACATTATATGCTAATATGAAAATGCTTTTTTCGTGCCCCCTGCAATCAATCACTCGCTGTTGAAATCACAAAAGCATTGATTGATCGGTCACAATACAAATTTCATCAATTTTCTACGTCTGAAGGCGACGTCGATAAAACAACAAAAAAGTTCCGAATAATTATCATAATTGACATGGTTCTAGGTGGAAGAACACCTGATCTAATTTCAAGTTAGGATGCCAACAAGTGAAATATTAAAGAGCCCGAGACGGGTCAATTCATATTTCATGCGTCCTGTTAAAAGGAAGTCCGGATAGAGTTGCTCGCTCGAATTAACAGGGAATTGTGTCGGAGATAGGGCAAGCGTAAATTCCGATGGTAATGGGCGTTAAATTGTAGCTGTGGGAGCCTAGTTTTTCACCCGCCAAAAGAGACTGGTGCGAGCCAGTAATTCAAATTGTCATGTTAATTATTGATGCGCTCGAGACGGTCTGTGTATACCAGACAATTCAGACTGATGAGACGCCTTATTTCGATATTCACTGACATCATTTTTGTCCCAATAGTTTTAAAAATTTCATATCAAATGTGTCATACAAAATTGCACTATTTTTTTCACACGTCCCTCGTGGAATCAAACAAATAAATTATTTTTCTACAAAAAGACAAAAGTCTTTGTTTTTTCTCGCTTTACAGAAATTCCAACATTTTTATTCTTCTTGTAAGTTCAAAATGAGAGAATTTTATTAACGAACGAAGATACATAAAAAAACTTTGGGGTGTTCAACAAAACTCTTACACTAAATTTTGTGACTATACTTTTGCCGAATTTACCAACCGACGGAAAAAGCCAGTTTATTAACTGAAAGTAGACTTAGAAATTAGTGGTAGATTAAGAGAGAAAATGATGATCATTTTGAACTCTACTGGTGTATTCCGAGGAAGCAAATTCTTGACTAGAAAATAGAAGCAATGATTTCGAGGAAAGATAATGAAATATTTCACCAGTACTTGGAACCAGTCACTTGGAAAAACGTCAGAATTTTTTAAAAATGTTAATATATTTATAACGTACATTTTCATCGCGAATATTGTTCATATTTTTGTTTTATAAAATCTTTAACACTAATAATAATAATGTTATTATTTTGTTACCTCGTAAAGGCAAAATCGATCCTGTGAATAATTCATTGAATCATTGTGGAGCACATTGACGCTTTCCAAATAATACACACCATCATTCGATATAAACTAATTAAACATTGAGCGAGAGCAAACACAAGAGAGCCTCGGTCGAAATTCGTTATAAAGGGATGCAATGTCGTTTACTAATACAAATAACAACTAACGCAAATGATAAAGGACAAATGATAGTCGATTTTGCTGTATCAAATTTCGTATCTGTCTAAAACGATAGTTATCATCATAGAAAAAGAAACATGTCCACGTTTGTTCATTTTTCTTGATTTCTTTTAATTGATTCAGATAAACCCATCTTGTGACATTCGACGTTCATCTTGTTGACAATCTACTAATTAATTTTCAGAACCTGAGTCAATTCAATTTATTTTAATTCATTTAACTATTTTTATCAGTTAAGATACTATTTCTGTGGCAATTTTTCATGAAATATTCACAAAAATGTTTTCATCAAAATTTCTGTTTGTGTAGCAAAAAAAATAATGTGTGAATTATTCGACTTGTTACAGCTATGCGGCGTGCAGCGACTTTTTGCATAATAATAACCTATTGAGCATCATAAGGGCGCACGAGGCGCAAGATGCTGGTTATCGCATGTACCGTAAATCCCAGACGACGGGTTTCCCGACGTTGATCACCATCTTCAGCGCGCCCAACTATCTCGACGTTTACAACAACAAGGTCAGCTATTATATTCACCCCCCTCCTACCCCCTCTTCAACATTGTCATTCAACCATACGTGTAAGCAGCACTTGTGAAACAAAAAAGTTACAGGACAAAAATCGATTACTGCTGCAACAATTTAACAAACTTCAACTTCAACTCTAACCAGTGACCATGTGCTAATGCCTGTTAAACAAATTTAAAATCGATACATTTTTTAATTTTTAATCTCCCGTCAAACGAAACTGTAAGAACAAACTCAAAAAGTGAAAGAATTTATTTCTTATTGAAAGATGCAAAACCAAACTGATTCGAAGAAATGGTGTAATTACAAAGCCTTTGTATGAAATGAAAATGGAGAGCTGAAAAGAAAATCATGTTGGTGGAAAATTTTAATTCATGTTTGCTTTAGGTAAAAGTTTAACTCGAATCGATAAACGCGAAAGTGTGTGTTAAATTGCGAAGCACAAAGTATAATCAGGAATACAGCTCGATTATGATCAGACACAATTTGTGAATGTCATGGCTTAAGATTTTATGTTGCTCGGTTTTATCCTTGAGGCTGGTATCGATGATTTTATGCGATCATTTTTAAACTTATCAGGCCGTATTAATAGAACGTTTTTATATAAAATTGTTTTTTGCACGTAAATGTGTGTGCTTGTCGGCATTATTTCACATCGCCAATTACACTTTAACTTAAGTTTCATTTATATAAAAAGAAATACCACGCTCGCAACAAACCTCCAACTAATTTTCCCTTACGAAATTTCAGGCAGCTGTGCTCAAGTATGAGAACAACGTGATGAACATCAGACAGTTCAATTGTTCACCACATCCCTATTGGCTGCCGAATTTCATGGACGTATTTACGTGGTCTTTACCTTTCGTTGGTGAAAAAGGTAATTTCATTCGGAATATTATTGGGTTATAAAACGGGAACAAAATTAAGACCCCATCTTAATTTTAATCCTTTTGTTTTAACTTGACAAGTTGAAATTAATTTGATTGCTTTTCTTTTTCCAGTCACGGAAATGTTAGTGAACCTTCTCAATATTTGTTCGGACGACGAACTGATGAGCGACGGCGACGACGCGCTTGAAGAAGGTAAAATCCGTTATCGGTCATTATTTGTAATTCGCCAAAATAACAGCCACATTAATAATCAGGACAATGTCCATTGGTCCTTGCCAATTAATCTTGTGCCCCTCATCTCTGTTTCTGCTCGCGCAACTCTTTCTGAATTTGCGCGGCTGATTTCGTGTCTGATTAATTAGAGATAGCGCGAGTGGAAAGGTGAAGTTTCGTGCCGGGAAAACCAAAACGTACATTAGATTAATTGCTTTTTGAATTAATACCAAACAAACTCGACCCGGCGCGTAACTTTGCATTGACATTCTGAGGGGGACCAAAAAAATTCATCGCTTTCAAAGCCCCCCCCCCCATTCGAGTCTAAAAGCAAGCCATCATTTTTTCATCACAAGATATTCGAGAGTGAAAAAGTTGCCGGGCTGTCTCGCTCGTTCAACGAATTCATCCGATCATATGTGCAAACACTGAAATTGATTTTTTTGTTCTCGAATCCGTGATTTGAATTTTGAAATTTTATGACAAAAAAAAAGAGAATGCGGCTGTGAAAGTTTTTACGTTTTGATCACTTTTTTAACAATGAAAAAGTTTTTTCAACCGCACACTCATATCCACCTATTGCAGTGCATAAATACGCACCACACGAACCAATCACGTGCGTATTTACACACGTTCCCAACATTCGCATTTTTTTTAAATACATTTTTGTTTTAAAGTTGGCAATATGGCGCGAGATAATTCTGCTATTTATGATCACGAGTTATGAAACGTCAAAGAAAACGGACATTAAAAAATGAAACTGACAAGCACGTTATTAATGGTAGACTGAAAATGTTAATAACTTTTGAAACTAGATAAGGTAATTTCGGAGCGGACAATTTCGCGACAAGATTTGAAATTTGTGTCTTCATAAAAGTGGAATTATCTTGGCACCTGTTTTGAAAAAAAAAACTTTTTTGACAATTTGCTTCTCCATGATATTCAATGCTCTGTTTCTTTGTTTTTTTCTCGAATACTTCTCGCCGCACGGACAGATGGTAAGAAGCGTCATTCGACTATTCTGATCGCCACATTATTACTTGCTTCGATTATCATTAATTTTAGCTATATTAGTTTTGTCAGTGTGTCCAGTCTTATACCTTTTCATTCGGATCATTTATATATATATTATATATATGACCCCATCTACTTTTTTTGTATGTTTTTTATACTCACACTATCTGAATCGCACATACAAACACAGTCCACAAAAAGTTTCATGTCACGTCGTTCATGTCAACGTACCGAAACAGCCAGAAGTGCCGGTCATCGACTTTTTGTCGCCATTTTTATTTTCGCATAGATTTTTGATGACAAGAAACTTTTTCCCGATCTGCATAGCTACGGCGCACTTTTCTTGCATCATCTTTTGATCATGTAGATTTCTCTTTTTTCTCCCACTATCTTCGTCTTTTTTCTCTCATGCCCATCAGTATTCTCGAACGATAGCAAGTTTTGAATTTGAACTTCCCTGTTTTTCATGCGTCACGTACGATCTAGTTTGACTCTTATTTTTTTTCTATACCCTCCCCTCTTTTTTGAATCCACTGACTTTTTTTTCTGAATTTGCTACGCTCAATTTCGGGAAACAACTACTTTACTCGCCATGCCATCCCACCCTCCACCACCTCAAGTCACATCTTGATTTTTGTCTGATTCACCTATTTCTACTTACTTCTTCTCTTTTCTTCTTCTACTTCCAGTTCTCTTATCTTATTTTGTATTCTTGTTTATTTTCCATTTACGAAAATATATATTCTTGACAATAATCTTTTCTGCCATGTCATGCGAGTTTAAATAATGGCAGATGTAACCGGAACTTTAAACAGTCTGGGTGACTTTGCTCCAATATTTGCACTCGTTGAATTCAAACGACAAGCGCAGCTCAAATGTCAAAATTCAAACTCCTTTTTGTCCATACGAAGCACATTGACGACAAAAGTAATTTTCTCAGCGATCAATTTGTTAATACTCAATCAAATTTTTTCAATTATAGTTAGACAACTTACCGATTAATTAGTCGACTATAGTTTAGTTTCTTCTTCTTCTTTTTTTTCATTTTTTGGTCTTCGTTCTCGTAGTTGCTCTTAACCATCCATAAATTAATTAAAACCTCTCTTTCATTCACGCTTTTGTTGCACAAAGGTGAGTGTTTTTAGGATAATTAATATTGGGTATAAACGTTTGAGATTGTCTATATATATGATTTATAGTGAATCGATCTTTGAAATTCGTATGAATTTCACATGAGATTATGCGCGTTATAAAATTGGTATCCATCGATTTTGTCCATGAACAACAAAAATTCAACTTTTTTCGGAAACTTTAAGGGGCAAACGTGCGAGGAATCCACGTTAGGTATTTATGATAAAAGTGTGTATCTACACGTTTAAAAAGTCATGACGTATCTGGAACTTGCATTACGGCTTTCGGATAAATTATTGTTTAACTTGTTTGCTGAGCTACAGTGGGTAAACGTATGAAAATTACGGCTTAAAAGATACACCTTATCGATTTGATCAAATTCATTAGGTTCACTCGTTCGGGCAAATTTATTAAAAACTATATAAAAAAACCTCTCGTATACTTTTAGTGCGAATTTATTTTTAATCCCACTGTACAGGATGCTTGTGTGATAGAAATCTCAAAATTTATGCACTCGACAGTACTTATTTTCTTGCTTGATTTGCACGTATGCGCATCGAAGGAAAAGAGATAAAAAAACCATCGCGGGTATAAAAATGTCGGTATTGCATGCGTCGAAATATTTTTTTTCGCGAAGCACTGAATCAGAGTACGAGACGCGTTAATTTATATTGTCGATAACCCACTTTCTTGTCAGCCAATTTGTTCGCCGGCAAAACGGTTTTAAAAGAAAGCGCACTTGGAGAAAGTGAGAGAAAGAAAGAAAGAAAAAAAAATGCCCCTTGAACAATCGGAGTAATCGTTGTGTTTAGAGGTTTCCCCGCTCGTGAAATGCCATTTTTGCGATTTCGATTTAAATTAATCCCGCGACTTGAACCAAAGGAAAAACAATCGACGGAGGAAAAAAAATAAAAAGTTTTACGTTTGAAAACAAATGTTACGTCCGATTGATATTTGAGAGTTGAAATAACATAAAAATCCCGGGGATGATTTTTCTTCCGTTGGCTTTTACTTGAAATAACCGAGTCCTGCTAAAACAACGCGAATTTTCGTTAAAATTACGAACTTATCAGTTGAAATAACTGTAAACTTCCGGAATGTCGCGGAGAATGGCTGTACGTTCTCTTATTTCACGAAATTAAGTTCGCAACGACCCTCTCGAGGAACGGGAATTTCTCGTTGTCCGTCTTGGACTTAGATAGATATTGAAACTAACGAGCTGAATGCGAATTTTGAAACGCTACGTAACGCGATATCGAATAGAGTGCCAAGTTGGATGATCGCCGGCCGAATTGCACTCTCAATATAATGTGCTTTTCGCAATTTTGTTACATGTCGTTACGGGAATTAAATGTCCAACATACACAAAACCAAGCCAAAATGTTTATCTCCGCTATCGAGACAGCAAAGCGATATACAAATTGGGTGATTAAGTTCAGAATGCAAAATCGATGAACATCAAAATCCATAATGACTAATCTCAGAAGGTTTTTCGATTCGAAAAAGACCATCGTCATTAATCTGACTAAGAATAAAATCAAAATCAAGTTAAAAGTTTTTCATTCAATTTTCAATTTTTTTGCTTAAAAATTTGTTAATTGATTGAAATATTTCGGTCTGTGAACCATCAGGGTATAATGATTTTAAATGAAGGGATTTGCATGATGATGGCACACACAAACTGTCAGAAGCTTTGAAGTGCAAAGTGATCGCGAGAGGCGCAAAGCGTTTGTACGATTTCGGAGCAAATGCATCCAAACGTTGCAAGAGTTTTCGACCATAACGTAATGGCGTTGCCTATTTGAATGTGAAAAATGATTCAATGAACAAAAATATAGAAAACTTTTCATTTTCGTCAAGAAAGAATGATAAAGAAAAGAACGTAAGAAAAAAAAACAATTTGAACGAGCCCTGAGAAAACACTGACTGTCTTATCGTACTCCTTCTCTATTATATTTGTATCAATCACACTGGCCTTGGACTCCTCCTATCTCGGCACGACACTATGCTACTACCTCTACTACTTCTACTACTACTACCATTCAAAACTCCGTTGTTCGGCAAACGCAACTACGTAAAGTCGCAGCGAAAGTCGTTGTCCAAAAAAAGAATGGTAAGTCCGCCTGAAGACTTACTTGACGCAACAAACAAAAAGAATACCAGAAGACAAAAACCATACAAGAAAAAAAAAGAAGCAGAGTGAACTGAGAACCTTCGACTGGGCGAACACTTTGCATCGTCCTCTCAATACCGTCTGTCCTGTTAACCTTTCCCACTTGATCCTTCCAGTCCAAGCCAAAAACGTCAGCCTCAAGACCGCCTGCAAAGTGTTCACTCTAGTATTTTGTTCTCAAACTCGTTTACTTTTTTTGAAACATTCGCTCAAAACAGATCTCTGACACGAACTGACCATGTTAATGTCCGATCGACTTCTCTCAATAACTTGGTTTTACGTTTTTTTTACTTTGCCTTTTTTTTATACTAATACTAATACTAATACATGACTGTGATGTACTTGGGGGATGTACGATTTTATTCATATGTACTTAGTTGTACACCGCTGTCGCGCGATAACACGCCGTACACAGATATTCCAGTATTGTGAAAACGACACGATCCTTCCAACTGTGCTCTCAGATCCCTCTTCCTTCGTACTAGTGCTTCGCTGTCAAGACACTTTGTGTAGTATACCAAATCAATAGTCTAGTTTAGAACTAAGACTGATGATTAGAATTACTTCAAGATGGTACATCACTTTTCTACATTTAATGTTGGTAGAAGTTTTTATCACAACTGAGACTTGTAAACTTAGTGTTCAAGATGTTTTATTGTAGAACAAAAAGATGTTTCCAAAAGATTGTCAAATTATCGTTCCATTAATTTAAATGTTCCTCAAGCCTGTTGTACGACGAAGTTTTATTCGCTGGGATATAAAGAAAGAAGAAAAAAAATTTTGTGTTCATCGATGAAGTTTAATCCGTCAGAAGTAACAGTTTTAATTTTGCCATCCCAGTGTTTTGACAGTGAAAAATAAAAAATTGCAACGACATCAGACCAAGGAGCCAAACGTTATAAATTCACGTCCCGACCTCTGATTTAGAACTCACGCTATATTTAATCTGGTCTGACTTTGCATAGACAGTTCCATTACTTAAATTTCGACAATTTCTCAAGTTTCTCACCGAAAACTTTGGTAAATATACTATCCCCGAGTCAAATAATGTACCGTTCTACAAAATTATTTCACCGAAAGTTCCAGCTCGTGATTTGGAAAGAGGGAAAAATAATGTTAATGAAAAAGGAAATCAATCGAGAGATCGAAAGACTTGTCGCATAATTTGATTTCCATCAAAACTAAAATTTCACGCGTCGCTTCTTCACCGGAGAATCTAAATGAATTCATCAGACGAACTCCCTGACGAACAAATCGCGAAATTACGTTTCGCAACTATGTTTTTTGCTGTCCCATTTTGAAGATGAGATTTAGCTTTTCAGTCTGATTGCGACGCAACAGTCGCACGTTTTTTTTTTTCAGCCGCAGAACGTTTGGCCCCGAGGTCGGCCGCGGGTTGACCTTCCACTTATCTGAGAATCCCTTGTTTGTTAATTTGCGTTTGATTTTGATGCTTTACGATGTGTGAGAGTCTAACGAGTGATCCTCTAACAGAAACGACCATCAATCATGACGAAAATGATAAGGGTGACAAACACCTATTGCTTTTTGCTTTTACGATCGCGACTGGACGAATCACCGAAATAAAAAAAGAAATCCCGGGCTTTGGTTTCAAACTGGAACTGCGTTCAGACAACGCATTTCTCAGAGACTAAAAATTATACCAGCTTTTTCATACTGCGTAATGGTAATCAGATCGATAGACCGAACAATAGAAATACCAGCACTCGACAACGAAGGAAAGATAATTGATGCTTACTTTCCTTTTTTTACTTCTTTTACTTTTGTTTTTATATGTTTTTTGCATTTTTATTGCATCCTCTTGAATTGTCTCTCTCAATTTTTTTATGGATGGATATTCATGATTGATAATAAAAGAGACGATAATTTCTACAATTATAAAAACTTTTTACGTTCATTTTCTTATTCTTTTTTTTTTGTTCTCCGAAATCCTGACACAGATCCCTCGACGGAACCCCGATCTGCTTCTTTTGACAATTAAGAGCTAACAATGATTTCTAGATATTTTTATAGCTGCGTTTGTTGAGTTTGCCAAACCTTTTTTTCCCAAACATTCTCTCTGCCGAGCCCTCTCTTTTTAACCCAACAGCTTTTGCTCAACCAAAGGTGTTTTACGGTTGATTATGAGAGATAATTGTTATCATTTCTTTTCAAAGAAAAAAGTCCAACCTTGAAAGGGTCATCTTTGTTTGGGCTCAGCTGAAACTTACAGATTATGCGTAGTGTCTTGTTATTGAGTTTGGCATTATTATGTTAAAGCATGCTCCAAAACTCCTTTGGAACAGATCGTAATTTTTGTTGGGACATAAATGTCTTTGTTATGACTGGTGACGTCATCGGGTGCCAGCAGGTCCTTTTCTCCTGGCGGAAATGGGCGCTCGATGACGTCACCGGTGGATTTTTTGAACGACACACCTTGTTTTCTTTCACTGTAAAAAAAAAGTTCTTACAGGAAGCTTCAGAGTAGAATTTAGCCACGTCGTGCCAGCGCACCTCACAAATGGCCGACGTGGGTTACTTTGATTGTCAGAGTGGTCCCTGACTGGGCGACATTCAAACATGACCTCAATTATGAAATTAATGAAATGAATTTAAAAATTGAACAATATTTCTCTTAGCTACCAAATTGTTTTGTAAACTTGTGTTCAAACAAATGTTAACGTTTTGAGATTTAGGACAAATTAAATTTTGAGCGATAGACTGGAAATGATAGTAAAATAAAGAAGTAATGAAAAGGTATTATATAAAATCTGAATTTGATACGTTAGGCGATCGATTGCTCAGTTGTAACTGAACAGTGGAAACGGCCAATAATGGATGTGCGATGTCGCCCAGCTGAAAGCAGGGCGCACTTTTGAACAAGCGTGATAAATTGTCGCGTGGTCTGCGACGATAAGCGTCGCGAGGCGCGTAAGTTATCCGTTTGAAAGCCCCTTGAAACGGTACGTTGGGACGATACAGTTTTCACGTTAATGTAAAAAAAAGTCGCAGGCCAGGCACCATCTGAACTCATTAATGAATTTCGATTCTTGTGCTTTCAGTATCGCGATCTCGTGATGCCGCGAGATCTCTCTCGATTTTTATCAACTTAACGCGGATTACTGCACCGAATTTATTTATTCTCACTAATCACTTTATTTTAGTTTACAAGTTGTTTCGTTGCGTCATTACAAATTGAGATTGAGAGCTTTGTTTCTAAAAAAAATACATATAAATAAATAAATAGAACTTTTAAATGTTTGTTTTTATTGCTTTAACTTTTATTTTTAAATTTGAATTCATTATTATCAATTTCAGGTACTATTTTGTCTGGCAACTTTTATTTTGATTCATTTGGCAGTAACATTTGCAATTTGAATGGCGCAACAAAAAGATATAAAGTTCCGCACATTGCTTGAGAATGTAACTTATGCTGAAACATTTTTTCTATTGTCTGTTTTATGTGTTGTTTTCTTTCAACATTTCTACTTCGCAACTACTACTTCTGCTACTCTTACCACAACCATGAACCACCATCACCAACCACCACAACCAACAATCATCCGTAAAAAAAATAAAATGAAAAAAAAACTGTAAACTACTACTACTTCTACTACTGATACAACTACAAATAATCGTTGACAAAAAATATAACGGCTGCCTTGACGCTGCTCTGATATTGTTGATACTTCTGTCCCTTAACTCACGTCCTGCGTGCACCATCGGGTACCGACCATCCGCCATGGTCTGTGATAACCCAACTGTCCAACCGGTCCGAAATCGACCCCACCTATCGTCGCGTACGGTGAGTGCAATTTCTACTGGCAATGCGAGTAAGTCGACCAGTCTTAGACGTTGACAAACAAAACGATACAAAAAGAAAAAAAAGATAAATGAGCCCGCAAGTGACCTTATGGTAACACGCAATTATTTGGCAAAGAACAAACAAGATCTGTGTGTAATCTAGACGTTGGCCGTAACCGTTAAGTAAACTTTGCTCAAACCCCCGCCGAATTAGTGTATACACGCATACACATTGTAGAATATAGGTGTGCAACGCACACACCCACGTGATCCCACGTTGACAAATGGTACCAATTATCGAAAACTGTTATACCACCGGGAAACATGGCATGACGATGTGAAATAGAGCTACAGATAAATGTTTTAGCCAAGCTGACTCCAGGCTGTGCTCTATACATGAGTGTTTCGTAGTGACCTGTTCTTGTTGCGTGAGTAGTTTAGCGACACATCTCATCAGAACAAGTTCATCATTGAGATCATTATGGGCCCACCTGATACTCGGTTCCTATCGATCCAACCAACTCCACTTGGCTCTTTGTAAAAATAACATACTTGACTGATCATTCAATCAACTCGAATGAAATATGTTTCCGCATAAATAAATATGGTCTAATAAGCCAATTGTAAAATCAAATTTTAATTGGATCAGTTTTTTTCTTAAAACAAGAGCCTTGTTAGTTTTATTTTTTATTTTTTTTATTTTTTTTTCTTGGTGAATATTGTTTGTGAATTAAATGTCAAACAAAGCAAAATGCAACACATATATTGAATTCGATGAAATTAAATTTCTTTGATGCGTGGATGTTTTATAATTCAAATGTTGGCTTTGAGGTTGTTGATTTTGCAAACGTTATGTGGGTTAACTTGTTTTTTTTTTTTTTTTTGTTCCTATTCTACTTTTGGTTTACTTCTAAAAAATAATCTATTCTGTGTAATATAAAA
>JAAMPD010001771.1:0-20558 GCA_025266255.1 Trissolcus basalis | reverse complement strand
CCGTCGCGTGTACCGCACAGGTTGCAGCATTGCAAATACACATTTACAATTTTTTATTACAATCTTACAATATTTTTACACTAACTTTTAACAAAAGTGATTGAAGAAAAACAATTCAGAGTTAGAAGTAACATCAATTTTTTTGACTTACGATAACAAATAAAAACTGCTTTTCTTTTTATCGCAAATGTATAACGCAGCCAGTTTTCAATTTTCCTGACATTTCCAAAACTACCGTTTTTGTCTTGTAAATTGTAAATTATAAACTTTTATCAATTCAAGCAACAATTTTTCCCCCAATAACTTTGATCTTAATATTTTTCATAGCTTATAAATTTTTTATTACAATTATATATACCTAGTTGAGAATGCATGGCTCGTAGCGATTTTGCCAAAAAATTCGTTGAATTTTATTGCATAACGCGATTTGCAATGCTGAAACAAGTACATCGCTGTATAGCGTTGTTTGGAGTGAACTTCAAACGAGTGTTTTGACACTGGTCCAAGTAACTGTAACAATGAATAATTCAAGCGGAGATTGACGATTAGCGTTATGATAATTTTAATTATAATTAAGTTTTTAAAGAAACAATAAACGAGAATCAAGGATCGCCGAATTCTTAATTTACATTTTTTTTTCACTCTTTTTTTATCCTCGTTTGGCTTCTATGTCGAAATCGATTCAGGATTGAATAATACTTCTAAAGCTTCGGAGATTTAAAACTGTTTCGGTGATCATTGATCCGGTATGTTTCTTTTTTTACGACCAGTTTTGCAACTGTAAATGTCTCTTCGCAGGTGCAGCAGCCAATCTTCGCAAGGAAGTTATTCGCAACAAGATCAGGGCTATCGGAAAAATGGCACGCGTGTTCTCTGTACTCAGGTAAAATACTCAAATTTATTTCTTTCATAATTTTTGAATTATTTTACAGGTCAGATTATTAGACCAAGGTCTAAATTGTACATCGAACATAATTTTATGATCGAAATTCAATTAAAAATCCAATTATCCAAAATTCATATTTAAACAAATCGTTGGGATGGTTTACCATCCCTCTATGTATGTGTGTGTAATGAATTTAATTAGTGAACTTTAAACTGTGATAATAAAGAGCAAAGTTATGAATATTGTTGAATTCAAAAGAAATGAGTCAGAATTGGAATCATAAAGTTTTTGCTTCAAAATGCAATTTTAAAAGTTGTTTAATTAACAAACGACTATTTTCAGGGAGGAAAGCGAAAGCGTCTTACAACTCAAAGGTCTTACACCAACTGGAGCTCTGCCTCTGGGTGCATTGTCTGGAGGAAAAACGTCTCTAAAGAATGGTAACGATTTTACTTCTCTTATAATAAAGAAAAAAGTAAAATTAATGATGCGAAGAAATTTGCTGTCCTTTCAATTTTTTTTCTTTTGAAATTACTCTATTTATACGCATAGTAATTATGAAGCACAATGGATGCGAGCGTTCAATACGACTCAGAATTGCAAATAAACTTAAACAAAGTATCTAGTTTCGTTATTTTAAATTAGTTGGCCTTTTGAGCGCAGCTTGCAGTGCTGCAAATTATGTAATTCTCATTATAATAATTTAAGCTCACATCTTGAGAGAAACGTTTTTTCAAATAATTTTTCTCTTTCACTGAATAAAAAGCTGTCACAATTTATTAAATTATGTTCAAACTCTCAATGGATAACGGACAAAGAATAAATTCATAATTCAGTTCGTTTGGTGTCTAAAAGTTGATTTTATTAGGTATAGGTAATAAGATTCAAAAAAATGTGTTTCTCTTTCTTTCTTTGATTTTTTTTTTCTTTTTTTGTCCGAATTGTTTTATTGAGAAAAATAAAAGTATAACAAAAATGTTCTACGCAATATTGTTTCACAGGGAATTTAACTACAAACTAATTGAAACAGAGTAAAAAAAATCGAGCGGGAATAAAAAGCATTGTGGGAGTGCAAAAACGGAATATCGACAGCATTCAAATGAGACAAAAAGATTTAGATATGTTTGAATGAATATACTTTTGCTGTCCCTTGTGAGTTTTATAAATATGAATGTCTGTTCGGTTTCCATGTCTAATACCGAAAAAATTTTTTTACTCTAAACAATTGTTTGCCCGAGCATACTTTTATTTTAAATTTAATTTGTAATTGTCTCGAGAGGTTGAAATTAACATTTAGTTTTGCACGAAGTGTGTTTTAATGAAATTAATAAGATGAATTGAAGATGATAACGGAATGAAATTCAATCTAAGGAGAGTTTAAAACTGCAAGGAGATGTTTTCAAATCCGTATAATAAATTACGTTTCTTTGTGTAAAATAGATGAACGAATTTTATGGGGTTGAGAGCGTAATTTCACAGTAATACCGTGTAAGGTACAATAATAATCAGAAGTAAAATGATATTCCATGAGCTTGGATCTGGAATTCTAAGTTTTGCATTAAATTTCACAAAGCTTGATCATTTAATTCGTAATGTCTCTTCAGAATTCACAGTCATTATCATTATTCCGACTATTTGTCTTATTACAAAGAACGTTTCCAGAACGACTCTATATTCTATTATTTTATCACTCGCATTTCTTAATTGTGACTAATACGTTTTAGAATGTCCAACTCATCTACTTTGCAAATAATTCCTATCTGGAATTGTTCTCCGAGACGGTGTAGTATATTTTTTCGTTATCAAAAGAAGAAGAAAAATGAAGCGAAAGAAATGAGAAGAGAGTTTGTGTTGGTAAATTGGCAGCGCTAATGAAAGGAATGAATTTTTCAGCACTACAAGGCTTCTCTCCGAATCACAAGATCACGTCGTTTGCCGAGGCGAAAGGCTTAGACGCAATAAACGAGAGGATGCCACCTCGGAAAGACGCGCCGCCAACACCGGCGAACGAGGAGAAGCAGCAGGGCGTAATAAAGTCACCGACGAGCACGGGAGACAAGCGGGACCACTGCACGCCCCAGTCGCACACGTGAGCTTTGGCCAAGAAGACGCGAATCACCTACTCGTCATCGTACGCTGCGAATCAGCGATACGCGTAAAGGGAGACCCGCCGACTTTGCTTACACATACTTGTACCGATACCGTTCGCTCCCTCTCTTTTTCTCCTTCCGTAAGTCCTCAATTTCATTCAAACCAAAAGATGTTATTTATGAGACAACAAATTTCAATACCAAATTTACTACACTCCCTTTACACGTATAACACGTCCGTATTAGCAAATATTAGCGCCGTGAACGAGAGCACGCAAACGTCCTTCTTGTCAAGGACACGTATCAGCGTTATTAGTTCTAGCAGATGGCGCTCGTACTCTTTCCTCTCTGTGGTTAGGTTCAAGGGCCAGGTGGCACTGTAACGCGTCGCGTCAACAGCGCCACCTATTATTTTCGGCCTCGACGATGCTGCCAACTGTCTCTGCGCGAAGTTCAAAAATCATCTTCGGTGTCAAACGAGAGGGAAGGGAACGGGCAGGCGTTCACGGTCGAGCTGCGCGAAAAGAACCGCTCGAATAGTCTCCGTCGTCAGGGCAGCTGGTCTGTCAACAAGTGGCGGAGCTTCCGGTTTTAGAATTTATTAGGTCTCCTTAGGTCCGCCCTGGCTGCTGTAAGTCCGTGAAAACAAAAAAAAAGTGACAGCGAGATAAGGCGTAAACTATACACACACGTATACAACACAGGCACAGCGTTCGAATTTTTCTCCGAGACTGAATAATAATGATCTTTTTTGCGTAATTTTTGCATGTACATTGTGTCTTTTAATCGCAAGCCCAGTTATATTTGGCGCTTGCGACTTTTTAATAAACAAATCCGAGGGAAGAACGATAAAAATTGTATTCATATAAACGGTGTCTTGTCCGCACCTGTTTTCCGTCGATGTTTCTATTTTGATCAGGTGTTTTTGCTCCGTTTGCTCATTTCTCGCCCAGAGCAATTGGGTGCGTAACAATGTAGCGCCAACTGTCGTCGTTAGTCATTTATATATTACACTGCTAAATTATTTACCTCTATTCTGTTTCTTCGGAATTTACAGTTTTTTCGTCCCCCCCTGTCCAATATCTTTTTATTGTATTTATATACTTTGTCACGGCTGCGTAGTCATCGATTGTCATGCCCGTCCGTTTTTTTTAAATTATTGTTATCAAGTATATTATATTAAAAATCAAATTTACAATCTCAAGGTTTTTTTATGCGCAACCATTGTTACGTGTCTGACGTATCTTCTACACTTTACAATTCCAAATGTTCAAGCAAGGTGTTTCTCAAAAAGGAAAAAAAAAAAAAAAAATCCAAAAAAAAAAAAGTAAATGTGAAGATTTCAAAAACAAAAAAACAAAAAAATTAGAAAACTTTCTTATCAATTTGTACTTTGTCCATGAATTGCGAAGCAAGTTCAAAGTGATTTAAACAGTGTACCATGACATAAGCAGTAACTTGCATCAGCCAGCTTGAGAATGGCGGAAAATAGCGAAGGGCGGTGAGAGACGGCCAGCGGAGCGCCGAGGGCGCTCGGCGCGTCGCAATCAGAGAAAACCGAACGAGCGGGCAGCCCTGCGTTTCCCCTGGCCTGTACATTCATTTGTCTCGCAAATTCTCGAAGAGATAATCCAGTTCGAGGGCCGCGGCCTCTCGGCTTTTAATAATTATAAATATTATACATATTCATATATAAATATATATAAATATATACATATACACGATCATGGTGTCTCAGAAAATCTGGTCGTGAGAACAGCGCCTCCTCGCGAAGGGGGCCTTTCGAATTTTCGTCCACTGTTTTTTGTCGCCCCCTATGATGATTTGATCGACTGCGATCAACTCATTGATTGTCACGGTTAATCTCTCTCTTTTTGGACTTTGGTTTGGTCTCTCGTTATCTCTCTACCTCTCTCCATCCTATTGTAATAATCCATTTGAACGCAAACAGGACAAACTTTGACATTTGATACCGCATTCGCAATTGTAAAGTGTATAATAATTTGTAGCTGAAAAGTGCTCGCGACGTTTGTACAAACTTTAATTAATTGAAGGTGCCACCACGATGCATGACATTTCGTAAGCCAAGAGTTGAGTCTCGATGTTAATCACCATTTCGTATTACATATTCGCTAGTCAGAATGTCGTACCGAAGGATGCGACGATGATAAGAATACAACCGAGACGATGATAAGAGTCAAAGTGAAGCCGCGTTATTTATAAGTAATTTATTGTTTTATACGGAGCCAGGAGTTAGTGGTTGTTACGTGCAATTTGTAGATATATATTTGTATATGCTTAGCACAGTTTCCTTGTCGCTTCCCTGAGTTTCCTCGGACATATCAGAGACGCCCCGAACCGCTTCTTTCCATGACATCCAGATTTCTGAAACCGGCCAACAGACACCATGATTCATTTAAACAAAAAAAAATGAAAGAACATAAACAAAGACAAACCAACAGGCAAACATGAATGAAAACAAAAACATTTAAAAAATTAAATAATAATTCCTCCCCGGGCGCGCCGTCTGGGGATTTGTCGTCGTTTTTGCTGTTTTTTCTACCTCTTCTCTAGGAATCGCGTGGTTATTCGAACGGGTGAGGGAGGGGCTTTAAAATCGCGCCTTGCGCGGTTCAAAAATACACAGGACATAAGAATAAAGTATATAAAATTAATTCGAGTGAAAGAAGAAGGACAACTACTAACAAAACAAAAAAATGGTACCTATATGATATTTACGGCTGCTGGCCACTTTCGATAGCCGAACGCAATGTGAGACACGGTTGCACTATGAAACATAATGAATTAAGTATAAAAAGAGAAACGATGATAAACGCATATATTATGATAAAAAAAGGAAACAAAAACGATAATTACGAAGCGAAAAATAAGGAAAAGTAAAAAAAAGAAATTATTGAGAATAACAATTGTGAAAGGAAGAATATTATACAAATATTAAGGATAAAGTATATCTCCTCTCTTCTCACTACGACAAATATATATTATAAATAAACGAAACAAAAAAAATTAATTACTTCTATCTCTCTTTGCTACCAAGTTGTACTTATTCTTAATTAATTTACTTGTACAAAAGAATGTGTTAAATAATAATAAATGCATAATATAATATACAAGTATAAATAATACATATATGATATATATACATAATATTCATTACCTATTACGATTAACATTATTGATTATAGGCGTTGTTTTTATTATGAAATTATGAGAAAAACCATCTTTATTATCACCACCATTGCTCTTATAATGGCATATAATGATTATTACTATTATTAATATCGTCATCATCAGCATCTCTCATATTCATTAATTGCTGCTATCGGGGAAATGACAATTCTCAGCTTTACTTTCTAAAATTTATAACTTCAAAAAAACCTTTCAAATTATTTCGACTTGATATTTCTCTCATCACTTTGAGCAACTGATTTGTATAGTTTGCAAACACACTTAAATGTAACAGTTAAAAAACTAATCGATTAAATTCATTAATGACTGCAACAAATCTAATTACTAAGCGGAAAAGAACAAATTCGATCGTTTATTTATGAAACAAAATTCAATTTAACGTGCAACTGAATTAGACCTGCGATAAATCTCTCGATGTAACAAAAAAAAAATAGGAACAAAAAATGGCCAAGTGGCAGATCAATTTCCCCAATAGCACTGAGCAACCGGGAATTAAACGAAGTATATAAACGGTGTGAATGGGTTGTAATAAGTGTGCAGTACGAGTCTGAGTGCAGTAAATATTTATATATATAAAGTATAATGATCTTTGAAAGCCGTGATTATCGTCCCGAGCGTCTTATGGGGACGATAATGTCGGCCACCGTGCGACGACAAGCAGAGTTGACGATTTTTTCTATGGTTCGTTTGTACGCATCGGTGCGCGGTTTTGTACGTCGACAATCTGCGATGATATTAATTTCATTCCTCCTGTCCTGTGAAGCATCGGCGATGTAACCGCCTCATTGTATTTACGTGAAAACTCGTAGTACCTCGTTTTAGCAACACTCTCCTCAATAACAAACTAACTCTTTATATATACCTTTCTCTCGAAACTTCATCATCCGTCGCTCTGTTTTGTATCACACATATGAACACATTAAATACATATACATACCCCTCCTCATATGCTGAGAAAAATGGATTTCATACTATAATGACTTATCGTACAATTTGATCCTTCATTTTTATCATTTGTCTTCTTACAAATTTACTGAGCTAATATACTGGACTCAAAATAAACCAAAAAGTAAACCCTCAAAGTTCATTTTGAGATTGAAGCTTCCGGTATTTGAAATCTAATATCTGTGATTTGTTTATCGTTATCTTTGAAATCTGTTTTTGTCAGTGCACAGTTCACAAACATCTCGGTCGGTTCATAATTCGAAAGCTCGTTTTCTAGAACTGCTCTCTAATGTTTGTAATAAAAAGTCGTATTCCTTTCATCGTTGACAGACAACCAAACGAAGAATTATAATGATAATATTAATAATAATGATAACATGTATGAATAACCGACATTTTTTTCCTTGTCCTAAAATCTTCCGCGCGTTAAAGCTGCCCGATTTCATCGAAGTGATATTATCAACGTCAATCCGATTGTTCGTACAATGATCATCATAGCGACAAACAAAAGTTTTAGTTGATGAAGTGCCCCTGCACTTAATTTTCTCTCCAACGGATTTTCGATGAATTTAATCAAAAAGCAGCGTCACCTATCAATTTTTTATATATCAATTAAACGTATTTTGAATATTAATGAAGAACGATTTACGGATTATTGTCAGAAACGAACGATCGGGCTGATCAGTGCATTTTAGACTCTTATAGATCCAACGAATAAAGTCATGCTTCTATGAGAACGTCGAAAGCGATTTCAAGTGAAATAAAGTAAAATTAAAAGTGACTCTATTGCTTTTCATCTTGACATTGTAAATACTCGATTCTGCAAAGTTGATGTAATGATAAATGATTAAGATAAGTGAAACAAACTTATGAACGTCGTCGCGAAGGAAACGCAATACAACTGATAGCAATTCAATTAGGTTTAATATCTTGACTATACAAGTATGTTAACTCAGTCCACTCAAAAATGATTAAAAATGATATTCAAATTTCAGACATCTCATTTGTTCATTTTCTGAACACTTTCATGCAATAAACGATCACCGATTCATCATTTTCGTGTTTTTTGTTTGTTTCATTTTTAATGCACAAAGTACGTAGTCGATATTTTTATTCCATTTTTTTAGTTTTTGTAATAGGTTTCATATTTCTCCCTTCTCGACGACGTACAATTCCAACTGGAAAACTCCAACAAAGTGTGGAATCAATCTGCAAAACTATTCAGCAATAATCCCATCGTCATCTTTGTCATTATCACCGTCTAGTGAAGGTATATCTCTGCCATTTTTGCTACTATCATTCTTGTGGAAATGTCAATCATACCATCGTCCTAACAACAATTTCAATCAAACAAATGCTTTCTCAAACATCATTTTTTTCGTTTTGATTGTACTGTTAATTTTTTTTTTAGTTGTACTTTTTTATATTTGAGTCTTTTAAAGATACTTTAATCATTTAAAGTAAGTGAAAAGTAAAATTCATCGTGATTTCTGAATATATAAGATCATCCAACAGACGGTGGAAGGTCAGGTGCGATGTCACAAACAAGCAATTCGTATAAAGATAAAATGAAGCGCATTACTAGTCGAGTAGTAGTCCTTGAAACTTACACCTCAAAATAAAAATACTCGTTTAACAAATACAAATTTATACGTGCATACATGTATTTACATATGAAAAAGTTTTCTAAACTTGCCAACCGTTTGGCCGAGTTCATTTTATAAAGCAGAAAATAATGGTGAAAATTTGACCGTATCTCGATTTCTGCTTTCCTTGCTGCTCATTTGTTCCCTTAACAATTACCGACGAATTGAAAACGAATAAAGTGTTTTAACTTGAAATAGTCGATATGCATAAAACCATCAAAGCACATCCTTAAGAATATCATGAAAAAAGATAATGAAACTTCTAAGAAATAATAAGGTATCAAAAAATATTCTCATTGTTGTGCTTTGTTTCGGGATAAACGATTTTAAAAGTCTTTATGAAAACAGTTCACCTAAACTTTTGTATTACCTACGCTATAGAACTTTCAATTACATGAAAACCATAAGAAATAGACACAGTATCAGCTAAGTTTGTTTCAAACGTTTCTATAAAAATGTTTCTAGAATATTTCTGGTGGTCGTTTCTACGTAGAACATCCAAATTGACAAAATACGGGTAAAATCATTTAGCTTTTTTAAATAAGGCATAGAGATATTTTAATATAAAATTTGGATTCAAATCAAAAGAATTTTCGATTCGAGAGTGGATTTCGTTTTTTCATGTGTGATGTTTAATGTTCTTATTTTCTTCGTTTTGATTTCATTAGATCGTAGGGTTGATTACTTAAATAATGATTCATGCTGTGGCTCACACAGGAAGCATTATTTTGTAATGTCTGATGTATTATATGTAATGTATTTATTTAATCAATGATAACTAATGGATGAAAAATTCAACAAGATTCAGATGTAAAACTTTTGCATCAATCTACATTTAGCATTATGCTAATCACAATACACGTTCACTTTTTCGAACTTGCTTCTGTAAAACTTTCTACAAAAATCTTTGATTGTCGAATGTAAATGGACTAAGCAAACAGCAACTACATATTAATTTATTATAATCATTTCGGAAAAACTAGTCCGTACAAAAAGTTGGAATAAATGAAACATTGTTTTAATAAGTATTATTACAATTTGAATAAGCATCTGCATTTGTTTGTCAATCCCAAATTTATAATCATCTACAATTTCTAGGAAATGGGATTTCTTTTTTCTGAACAAGCTGTTTGCCCAACTTTGAAATTTATATCAAAAGTTGAAGAAAAGCCGAACTGTAAAACATTTCACGTTTTGAATAATAATAAATAAAATTGCAACTTTGTTTCTTTTTAAGCATTAGTTTTTTAACTTCTCTTTTTATAAGAAAAAAATGATTTTAATAAAAGTAATCGATTTTCTTCCGTTTTTTTTACTGTACGAGCATATTTTATTCTTGCGTATAATGAATGGATTCGACGATGGATTTGTATATAAATTTTTAATAAAAAGCAGAAGCCGTTATGATTATTCCTTGACAATTTCGATTGACTTTTTTGAGTGTGAGTGGAAAGTAAACAAACGAATGCCTTTTTGTGCGCGTCTGCTTTTAACGATTTCATTCTCCATCATGAAGCACAGCAGCATCGTTCGTGGAACATAATTATTTTTCGTAACATGACTGCAGCTACTGCAACATCATACAAAATCATTCGCCATTGACGTCGTCGCATTTACATGAAAAAAAGCAAAAATCACTATTATTACTATCATAAGATATTTAAAAAAATGAAGGAAAAAGTCTTATCTTATATTATATATATGAAATAAATACATCATATGCATAAAAGAATAATTATTACGATTTAAAAAACGTGAAAAGACAAAGGTAATGAATAATGTTATAAAATATCATTGCGATTTACAAAAAAAAGAAGTTTTACTTGAAGATACGTTACAAACGTTTTCATTGCTTTGTGATATTTCAAATATCCGGCGATTATGATACTACAAATTGTTAAATATACGAATTCACAAAGTTGACAATTTACTTGTTTCTTTGCTATATAAATAATTGCTCTTTTTCTTCAACGATTGGCTACGGAGCGTCGCTGTTAAAAAATTCCAGAGCGACGCGGGATACAATTTGTTCTCTCTTGTCCATATATCATATTGTTTATTAATATTGTACAATTTTGTAAACTTATTGTAAAATAAAACTATGTGTCAATAATAATAATTTATTGTATTTGACATACGCTTGTTTATTTTTTATGTTCTATTCTGTCTGTTAAACCTAGTTAAATATGAATTGCCGTCCTGCATATAACAATATATAAATTCGTCACTATTACTTGTATAATAAATAATTTACTTATATTACATTTGAAAAATGATATTGAATAAATCAATTGAAAATATAGAGATTTTCAAAATGTTGATGTAGAATTCTCTGATAACTCAATTATTGATTTATAACTCCAGTTTCTATTAGTAAATAATTATTCAATTTTTTTATTTAATACATTTATTTCAATCTTGAGATGAATCGGGTCCCGAAAATAATCTTACATGAAGTGCTATTTCATATAAAATACGTAGTATACGGCAAACCGTTATTGCTTTCCTTTCCCTCTCTCCGTAATATACTCTGCACTTTGCTCGCGGCCGCGAATCAGTCAGATGCAGTCAAACACAATCTTGCGAAAGAGAAGCACGCGCTGGCAGTCGTTCTTCAGTTTTTACAGCTGTTCCATGCGAAACTTCGAACGATTGTATACAACAACAATCAACAAACCGGTCTTCCCGAGTTCACCGTCGTGCCCGCCCCCTACCAGTGCAATTTTCTATCGCCGCATCGCCTTTACTAGTTGTCATTGCTTATTTACCGAGTGCGCAATAAAAATAATCAACAACGAGGAGCGAATAAATTGACCCGTGTTGATGACTCCAAAACGGACGATGATGTTTGACATTTGATATACGGTGCTCGATTTTATTTGGCAAGATGCCTGCCAGGCTGAGCAAGTTTTCAGTTCCTGCGACCTGCAAGGAGTACGTTCATCCTTGGACGGATTCGTGCATAAGTAGTACAGCTGGTCTCGGCTTGCATGCACTCCAGGAAAGTCTCAAGATATACACAACAATTTATGTAGTATGTCAAGTCATATATAATTATCAACTTTTTTTATTCTGTAAACCAAGACACATCATTTCTAATTACAACATGACTCGCAATATAATATATAAACACTGCATGATAAACGACTTTTCTTTTGTTTTGATTTGACAATTTTTTCATTTCAATAAATTAATCTTGTTCATAGTGTTTATAACATTTTTGAAAAGTATAAATTGTCAAGTATGCTGGTTTAAATAAACATGTCAAAGTCAAAACAAAATCGGATGACAGATAATCAGATGATCAAAGATGTAACAAGGCTAAGTAATTAATAACTTTTTTGATTTGAACGCTTAGTAATTAATGAATAATAACAGACAGGATTAATTTTTTCCTGCAAAACATCGTTGTACGGTTGTTATAGGTTAAGAGCAAAGTATAGGTTTTTCTCTTCTTGTCGTTATGTCAAATCTTATCGTATGATGCAAAAAATATAAAATCAAGTTATTCTTAGTAATTGGAAAAAACAAAAAGGCAATGTCATCTTTGCGAGCAAATTGTTTTTTGCTTGTTGTTTTTCCCAAAGTGAATATTCTTTATTGAAGATTATTATTAACAATTAATATTTCATTATAATTTAAAATGTATGCATTTCTGTGCATGACAAACTTTTTTCACTATTATTGAACTCGAAAAATTTTTGCATTTTTTAAATTACATAATTTGCAATTATAAACAGAATATACTCAAGTACACATTACAAAAACTTAGAATAAGGAATACCGTTGTGATTGATAAAATTGAAATCAATTGTTATTTTTATTTTCTCAAGTAAAATTAATTTGTCATTGATTGATTCATTATAAATTTTATTTTTAAAATTATGTATTTTGTTATTTAAAGCTCAGCCTGTTGATGAGAAGAAAAGTTCCTACAAAAGATGACGTTAGAAAAACGATCCTTGGTATTATTCAGTCAACAGTTTTTCTGTCGTGGAGCAGTTTTACTTACGCAATGTTCCTTTGTAATTTCAGGTAAAAATTCATGCAAATATTGAATCTTATTATTCGAAAACTAAAATGTCACTGTTATTAATTTTTGTCTTACAGACACCTATTAGGGAACTTTAACATCCTGACTGTATCCTTCATTCCTTCCTTTTTATCAAGTTTTGCTGCAATCATTTTAGAAAGGCCTTCAAGAAGGACTATGCTCAGCTTATATGTCTCCAATATCGTAAGTCACCCTAAATTAATACAATTGATTGAAATATTTTATAACATTTTAATTACCGAAATGGTTTCTTATTTTAGGCTACGGAAACTTTGTTCAGGATGTTGGTCTGGCGTGGTTACCTATCACCCATTCCTCGAGCTAATGTGTACATTATGGCTGCCAGTATGGCAACTTTGCTTTACCTGTTTCGCAGTAGGAATAGTAATAAAGATTCTTTTTTCGGAATAATAAGGTAAGATCTTGTCTTCTTGAAAATGTTTGCTGTTGAGAAACATGTTTATTGAACCTTTGTACTTCAACGAAAATTTATGATTCAGGTTTGTTCTTGGTAAATATGAAGAGGGAACACATATGAAAAGACTGAAAAATACGACGACGAATGTGCAAGACCAAGCTGAGTTGTACAAAGATGAAGATGATTGTAAAAGCCAGCCAGAGAGTGGTAGTAAAAGGAACTACAATCTTGCTCAAAGATCACTCAATGTATACAGACAAATCATTACGAGGCTAAAAGCTCTGGCGACCCTCAGGAGACACAATTCTTGTCCCCATCCTAAAAGCTGCGCTGATTATATTCTGAGGGTAAATTTTTAAAAGTTGATCGCAATTTTATTTCAACTCCAAAGTTGGTCCAAATATTATCATCTAATATCATATTTATTCGCAACAGAGCAGTGCACAGTTGTTTGGTTGCGGTGTGTTGATGCAATTACTTTTGAAATCTATCTTTCAAGTCAAACGAATTATCAGAAGGCCAAAGCTTTTACGTAGTATTATATTTAGAAAAGATAATTTGAAACTGGGATTGTTCGTTGGAGGATTTGCAGCGTTGTATAAGGTTTACAATTTTTTTATCAATCATATTAACAAAAACATTTTTGTGAAGTTCACCGATGGAAAATGCACATTCATTTGCAGTTAATCTCGTGTTCCCTAAGAAGAATCATCGATGATGACTCGGAATATATTGCTATTCCAGCGGGCCTCTTGGCTAGCACAACATTTATGTTTTATCCCAATAATACAATTGCACTTACTGTTATGTGGAAGGCCTTACATGTAAGCATAACGACCAATAATCATACTATTCTCAAGATTATTACGTAATCAATTATACGATAAGCACATAATATTTTTGGTAACTTTATCAATAGATATTTGTTACTTTCACTTATCAAGTTTTTTTATACGAATGACTTAATTTTATCTAATGTGAATTTAAGTTTGAATTGAATAAGAAATCATCCGTGGAAATTGATGTTTCAGCTTCTATGGAACAACGGAGTTGAGAATAAAAAAGTACCTGAAATCGAGTGGTTCGTTATATTTTTGTACTGCTTCAGCACCGCAGTGCTTTTCCATGCTGCTATTATCGAACCGCAAAATTTAAGAGCTTCATATTGGAAATTTTTAGTCAACCTTTCTGGTGGAAGGTATGATAAACTTACGAGTGATAAAAGTCGTAATGGTTATCAATATTTAAAAGTTGTCAATCTTTGTAGAGTCGCAGCCATGTCTCGGTTACCACTTGACGAATTTGGATTGAACTCCAGTTCATCTTTACAGAAAGTTCTTCGCCTAACAAATACAACTGATCAGTATACCTACTCGTTTTAATACTTCGCATGATTAGGGCGTACTTTTTACGGTTTTTATATAATTTTTTATCTTTAATGAAAATACTTCGATGTATTGAATTATTTTGGACAATTTTTTAACCTTATCTTTTTATAAAATCAGTTTTGTTTTATAAATACAGATAAAAAAATTATTAACAGAATTTCAAGTTCATGTTTTAGGATCAATAATTATTATTTGCTTTGTACAATATCAATGTGAGTTGTTAACTTTTTTTCTAATTTGTTATCTTTTAAAAAACCATGATAGGTATAATATTTATTTTGTTGATAACGATGGTAAAATTAAATGAAACTAATTATATATTAACAAATGTGTGCAGGCTCGAAAAACAGTGTTTTTTGGTTTCTGTTGAATAAGTAATTTTATAAATTGTTAAAAATTTTGCCAAAGAGCAACGTTTACACACATTTGTAATTGTTATCGTGTAATAGTAACAAAAAATGATATCTTCATCATTCAGAATTAAACAATTATGTTATTATTGTTATTAAAATTGATTCTGATTTTGTATTTTAAAAGATACTCAATAAACCGATGGTGCCTGGGTGTAATATTTTGTCATGTCTTACGAAGAAGTTTCCTTTTTAAAAATTCCTCTATTTATGTAAAATAGATATATTTTGGAAAAGGCATACTCTTCATAAGACATGGCAATTTGTGATATAAAATATACATATTGGACTTATTACGTTCTTATCACTTTTTAAAGAATGTAAACTCCATGATAGCATGAAGAAAAACACCATTTTATCATAATTGTAAGAAAAGCTGCATATTTTCATGAAAATGTTGTTTTTGCTTAAATATTACGAAGGGGGATAAGCCTATACATATTAATTGTAGTAGAACAATTGAATTTATATTTGATTATTCGAAAAAAGGGAAAATAGAGTTGTTAAACTGTGTCAATATTCTCTTACAAATAAATAAATTGATTCAGAAATTATTTCATTATTTTTTATTATTGTTCAGACAATAATTTTAACAAATTCTTTTTTTTTTCTAGTCATTTCAGTCTGTTTTCTTTTGCTTAGTATTTCTATCACCTGGTTTATCCATCGAACCACTTTTTCTTTTGAAAGATCTTTTCCTAATCACTTTTTTCCAATTTATTTGACTTTCTTCTGCTTTTTGCGAGGAGTCCAAAAATCCTGGAGAAAATGTAGAATTTTCTGTTGGCGTGATCACTACTGCAGGTACTGAGATTGCATTTGTAGACCGTTTTACTCCTTGATGACAAGGCAACATTCCCAAAGGGTACGCCGTCCAATCAACATTATCTAAAACAGAATGCATTCATTTAGTATAAATATAATAATTTTTGTTCCTTGGATTATTTTCAACAAAAAAAAATAATAATAATAATAAATTGAGCACAAAAAAATGTAAAAGGGCGTTCCCGTTCAAATAAATGAATAAATAAAAACAAATCAGAGGTCGCGTCAGCGACCCATAGGTTAAAATTACCTCTCGCGATTTCCCAGGTCGAATTCCTTTCAGTCATATCAGCTACCATTTGTTTTTCTCCCTTTTTTTGTTCTGATTCCTTCTCCTTAAAATCCTCAACAGAATAGATTCGCTCTTCAAAACCATTTTCTTTATCTTTACAACTTTTGTCATAAAAAATGTTTAGAATCTTTAAAACATCATTCTTTTGTTGTTCCTTCAGATCATTCATGAGTTTCAAAACAGTCGGAATGTAGTGGACTGCGTACTCATTAACTTCAACAAGGAGTTCTTTTAAAAACTCTTCATTTCGTAAACAACTCAAGACATCATTTTGAAAACTGAAATGAAAGCAATCCTCGAGCTCGGGATTGTGTTGAGCAATCTGTTTTCTGACTTTGCTGTCATAAGAAGTTTTCAAAACTTTTTTACCCTTGAAATCCAACACTTGGTCGAGCAACAACGCATACCTGCGAGCCAACTTTTGTTGCAGTGCTGCACGGAGGAACTCTTTGATCCAAAGGGAAGCCACTAATCTCTTTGTTTTGTTTTTATTTTCATTTTTCACAATTTCTAATAGCTTGAAGAAAAGTGGCTGTATTAATTTCTGATCTTGCAAAAACTGAATGAATGGTCTCCAAAAATTAATTAAACTTTCTGGTAATTTGTCTAAATTTGATGCTTCAGTGAAGATTTGAAGAAAATTCGAATCGGGTAAAAACGCATCTCTGTCTAAGATAGTTTCATAAATTAATCTCTGCTTATACTGCTTATAAACAGCATCAGATTTGTTCAATTGAGTTGTTATCTTTTGTAAAATTAAAGCCTGTATTTCGTTCAGAGATTTTGAATTCAAATTTTTTGAAGACTCTTTTTGTTGTTCGTTCTTTAATCCTTCCTGAGGAAGATTAAACAAATCTATTAAGGATGCCCTGAAAAGCAAAAAATACTTGTAAAAAAAAAGAACTTTCTATTTTATATGACTCGTACTTGAACCAGAGCCAATAAGAAAAAAGAAGAATTACAAATGAATTCGTTTCGGTGCCTACCTTAAATCCTTATTTTCTAAATCTTTCATGTATTTATGGCCGGCTTCCGCGTATAACCCAGACGCTATCCATAGATCAATTGCATTAATTAAAAACATGGCCCGAGTATCGTTCGTCAGTTGTAAACTCTCACGTTGTTTCCTTTTCAGAAATTTCTCCTCATCTATCCAGTACTCACTCTATAACACGAGAAAAAAACCATTATTTTTTAAACAAAAATAAATAAATTGGTTGGTTGTTGTTAGTTTGATTTGATATATTTACATAAAGCCAGGAAAACAACAATTGCGCGGCATCTCTCAATGGAGAAATGGGAGGAACTTCGTGACTGTGTGCTGCATCATTTCTCAAATCTACAATCCAAATTGGTATATTCATTTTTGCTAGGTGCGATTTGAGATTGCCTCTGGTTGATGTAAGATTGGTGATGTGATTAATAAATCTCATTATTGCAGTCGAGTACATTCTTCTTAAATCATTTTCATGATAAATTGGTACCTCGCCTTTTTCGATTTTCGCAGACCAATCGAGATCTCTCAAAAACACTTCTAATAATTCTAAAGTACAATCAATGCCTGCAGTAAGAACGGGTGTTCTGAAAAAAAAAATGTGTTTAGTTTTAATTTCATTTTCTGTAATTTTTGTATTTTATTACTGATGGATATTGTTGAATGTTTACCTGGCTTTCCACACGAGCATAGTCTCGTAACTCTTTTTTTGTTCTTCCACATTGTTGGAGTACACTTGTTTGAACACAGTATCCCATTCTTTACTGAAAACGAAAAAAATATGTAGACATTGCAGTAAATATTATGAAATAAAATGAAAACAAAAGAAAAAAAAATTATTTATGAATAAATCGAATAAAATGAAGTCTATTTTATTATTTAAAAAAGTGAAAATTTATAATAATTGAATTTTGGAATGTGTTTTCATGATAATTAAATGAAAGATTTTAAGGTTAGATTATTATAAAGAAGTTATTTTTGTAAACATACAATGTCATCCATGGAACAATGCCTAAATTGCCTTTGGTACAAAAAGCCATCCCAAAAAAATTAATATTTGAACACAACACGAAACAATTCTATTATTTTGAAACAAATATTGTCAAAGAGGCATGAAATTAACCAAAACCATTTCAAAACATTTTCTTTGAAATGAACCAGGAAGCACGAAGTATATAATACAACTCGGTATAACATAGATGGTCAACTCCACAGGTTAAAACTTTCTTTTGTACTGCCATCTGACTCTTAGCTACCGAAGGGTCAAGTGCAATAAAAAGATTAGCGTTTGAATTTTTTTTAAACCGTAACTATCTCGTACTAATTTCCTTATAATTCCAAAAATCCCTCAATTTAAAATTCATTAGATGTGTCCGTGTAAGGTAAGGTAAACCGTAACTTGAGTATCCGTGACTAAACCGTGACAGCCCTGATTGTCAGATTTATCTAAATTTTGTGTAAACTTCACATAAATGTTATAGAACAAATTTACGCAAAAAAAACTCCGCATTGTCCTGCATTATTTACATAGATTGTATACATGTAATAAAATTTGTTGAATTTTCTAAGTTTTGAAAAACAAAAAAATTTTATTTCCTAATCCTAATCCTATTCCTAATAATATTAAAGAGAAAAAGGAGATAACGAGATTTACCACTGTGATTACAGCCTGTATTCATCAGCGACTGACTTTTGACACTTTGGTCGGGCTTTTCGCAATTCTCATTTTGGTTCTTTCAAATCACGGAGCCTTCAAATAATATTTAGAAATTATATTAGTTGGAATAATTTAACATTTTTATCATAAAATTTAATGATAAACTTGAAAGCACACTTTTATTGTCGTAAACAAATGTTTTGTTTGCATTAGTGTTTTTTAATGTTTTTTTTATCTGGCTATTTATAATATTTTTAAAATATTATTCTATATATTAAATCTGTATTATATAATTCTTGGCTTCATTGCATCTTCTTTCAAGCGCATGTAAACTATTTACAAAAAATTGTTAATTCTTTCTACTTAATTGCTTATCAAAAATATTATTGATAATTCAATAACATGTACACGGAAAAAACGGAACATGAATGGTTCATGTTCCGACAACATTAATCGCAAACTGTCAAAAATTGACAAAATTTGTTCAAAATTTGTTTTTGACGCATGACTTGGCATGACTAACTGATGCCTGTGATGCCTAGAAACGATTTTCTAATGTTTAAACATATGCGAATCGTTGCCACGCATCAGTCAGTCTTGCGCCAAAAAAAATTTTTGACAGGACACGATTCAATGTTGCCGAGTAATTTTTTTATATTAAAATTCAAAATCAATGTGATGTATCTAGTAAACTAAAGTTGAGTAAATTTTCGATTAATTGAACAATTTTTTATATAGATTACATTATTCTTACCATTCTTAAATTATTTAATGTACTAACTTCATCATGATAAATTACGATAAAGGGCACAGTCACGATAGGATGATGGTTCATTAAAAAATTATTTATAATATAATATCGCATATCGAAATTAAAAATTTTTTCCGATAATTTTTGGATTTGGAAAAAATCTTTTTGAGAGTGCGGGTTCCGTCAGTATACCAAAAATCTCGCAATTAAAGACTCATAATAAATTTTGCTCATTAAAACAATATTTATAATATGATAAGACAATAATTAAAGAAAGTGTAACCACAATTAAAATAAAACTATACAAATTTGTTTTCTTAGAAAATGAAGTAAAAAATAGCCTTATTGAGGAATTCTAATTTATTGTTAGAAAAATTATTCAATGATGAAATGATAAATACCGTATCTAATATCCGTATCTAATCGCCACCAAAATTGAGTGGATTATCATATAATTTTTATTCCACAATGTTATCAAGTTTACTTGAGTGTACCTTTTTCTTTTTCTTTTTTTTTGTGTTGTGTGTATTGTATTGTGTGGTGATACGTTTTTGCATTTTAAAAGAAATAATAATGGACTTCAAAAATAAACTTTTTCTTGGAAGATTTTTGTTTTATTGTTTTGAAAAATTCATACCTCATCCAATTGTATAGGAGAGGACATTAAGGATTTCACATTGTTTAAAATCATGCATGCTTAAGAAATCAGTTGGATGCCGCTGGTGTTATCAATTCTAGGAAAAAAAATGCCTAATTACTTTTTCCAATATGTACAAGAAATGTCTGTTTTTTCCCACTGTTTTCAGTGGGAAAAGTGCCTTATTTCCGTAAAGTGTGGGAAAAGTAGAAACTTGTGGGAAAAGCTTCGCTTTTCCCACTCTTATCTTACTTTTCCCACACTCTAGCGAAACAAGGCACCTTCTCCCGCTGAAAACAATAGAAAAAAACATACATTTCTAGTATACATATTGGAAAAAATATCGTGTGCAACA
>JAAMPD010001770.1:20584-30653 GCA_025266255.1 Trissolcus basalis | reverse complement strand
CCCACACGGACAAAGATATATTTTGAGTTATATTTAATATATATATTATATAAATAAAATATAAACTTATATATTTCGATATAAACTGTTTATATTTAAAATATAAAGCGGCAAGATCTTATATAAATTAAATATAAATTTTTTATATAAATTATGTAAAAAATATATTTAGAATATAATTTTTGCATATATTTTGACATATATTTTTGTCCGTGTGGGTTATTCTAACACTGAATTTACAATAATTTCTATGAAAGAAACGGAAAGATCATGTGAATCACGCGTTAAATTGTTTACTTAAAACTACAACACAAAGCACTAGAAATCAGTTTAATGGACTTTTCGGGCTCGGGTTTGAGAATTCACCTACGGCCAATATTAAACTTCCATTTGCGAATTTTAACTGCGTACCGTCAAATTTAGCTGAAAGCTGCTTTTCAAGTAAACGCTTAACCTCAGTAAAGCGCTTCATTAATGCGCAACGACGCCAAAGTTCAGAAAGTGTACTGACCAGCGCAATTTCAAAAACTTTTGAATGTTGCATAAAACTAATTATTAATGAGAATCATTTATATATGTTTGTAGCGATCTGGCCTCTAATGTCATCCTTCTTAATCCTGTTGTCCACAACTTGCTTTTAGTTCCACGAAAATGACATCGGCCCAATTTGGATCATCAGTTGCAATATTTGACTCACATTCAACGACGACGACGACCTTTCTCTTTATCAGTGCGGACTTTTTTACGATGTCTTTTGTATGCATATCTGTGTGCTCTTTTTATATTCTATTCAATGCCATTTCTCAAATCATACACTGCACCGTTATAATCAACTTCTTACTTTGATGTAGAAATAAGACGAATTCTCATCTCAAAATCCCTTTGATTAAATAAAGGTCATGCATGGTGAGAAGCGATGTATCTCCACTTGGAATAAGAAAAAAAGCCATGGGTATTCAAAAGTGTAAGATCGAAGTATGCAAATTTGACGAAGCAAATTTCCTTTTCACATTTTTTCCTTGTCCATTATGAAAACATAAATGAACACCTTTGATGATTTTTGTCAAGGGTGATTTTTCTATTCGGAGGTTTTCTTTTTTTTTCTTTTTTTTCAAAGGTGATAATTTCGTCGAATAAAAGATGGAGCTACAATATCGCTCGGGAAGAATAAAGTGGCACACATGAGACGATTTTCTTACGTGAAAATATGAGCCCAAATGCACTTGTGGGAGAAAAGAGTCAGAGAGGCCGACTTCCGGGCAAATTGAGAAATGCATAAGAAAGAGAACTTACCGTCGTGGGAGTCGTAAAGGTATATAATTTTTTTCCAGCCGTAGTAGCGAACCGTATCGATGATGGCGCGGTGGTAATCAGGTCGCATACTGATAGCATAATCAACGAAACCCGAAGACGGCGTCAGTACCTATAAATTGAGAATTTGAACTGTTGAAAAATGTTTCCCAGACCTATTGCTACTATGAAATATCATTTCAAAACTTTATCATCTCTTGCTTTTTTGTTTTTGTTTTTTTTTTTGTTTTTAAAAATGGTTTCCTCCGTTCATGACAATTTTCATCGGAAAACATTATCCATAAATCGAAATGTAAGAAAATATCAATACGCTCTCTTTCCGAGCATCGTATATGTTCTTATAGTAAAATATTCAATATCCAACTCGGTGTATAAATTATGCAGGGACAAAATTTTGAATAAGATGAAATAAAACAACATTTAAATGGAATACCTTTTCAGGGAACCAGGGGGTTACAAATGGCATCTGAAAAGTGTTGCTGTAGGAATGCAAAGTGTCGAAGGAATCTGGACTGACAGCTCCCAGCATTGAGAATACACCTCTGCTGAACTGGTTACATACTGCGAACACAAAATAAAGTTCCGCGTTAATACAAACTAAATAACAGATAATCGTATATGATCAACATTAAAGTTGTTCCATCGTAAATATTTATCTGATATCTGACAAGAAACTTATGTCTCTTGAAAGATTGCTATCTCAGAAACTTGAAATATAAATATTACACAACATTGTCGTTGGCAAAAATTATCACGGTTATCAAAATATCACAATTCAATCAGACTGCAAAAATATTTTCATGTTTCAATCTGAAATAGGACGTAGTATATCTGGTTTTTTACATTTAAGAAATATTGATGGATGTAGTCTGTTGTTTTTCTATGATGCATTGCATCGAGTTGCAAAAACCTGGAATAGTACACCCAGGTAGAAACGTATTTATACTTTACATGCGTTTATCATTTTATAATCTAATTATCTTTTTGTAAATGATTCGAATCAAAGCTAATGCGAGTCACTTTCGTTATTGATATAAGTTCAAGAGGTAATCTTCAAAAAATCATTCCGTTAAAAATTATTCCGTGTTTGCCATGTTGCGAAGCCGGACTCTTTTAGGGCATTCCAACTTACTAATTGATGCTTAAGCTGCCCTTTCATAATTTGTGCAACTTTAATTTTTCCAACTTATTTTTTAGCGTATGAAATTTGTTTTTACATCTTTTGGGATTAAAAATGGCATTTTGGAAGTGAAACTTGTTCTTAGAAGTAAAAGTTGTTCTCTTCGAGAGTAAAAACGTGTCTTGTAATCTGAAAATAAGTTATGAAAAACCTTTCATAGCTCATGTGCTATGGAAGAAAAAATAAGCATTATACTATGGGTAAAACAGCCACCCGACTGAGAAAGAAGAAAAAAAGAATGGAGATTTCTCAAAGATCCGTTGGATCTTTATTGGTATTATATTGAACTACTATACTGTCATAACCTGGATAACCCTAATTTTTATTTTTTTGTTTATGAAAATAAATAAATAAATTATTATATCAAATTTCATTATCTGGTTTCATGATCACTAAACGATCCCAAATAAATAAAGTTTTCCTCTCGTAAGTAATATATTCCAATTAATAAAAATACCCAACCTGGAAAAATCATAAAAATATTGAAACAAATATATACTGAATTCATCGATTGAAAATATGTAAATTGATATATTATAAATCCAGTAGGAGGCAGTGATGAATTAACTGTGGATTGAAAGCAGTCGATTCCAAGAATATACTTCGGGGAGACCCTCGTAGGATATTAGTATAGAATCTTCATTTTGTCCTTGTCTCGCAAGGTCATTTTGATTTCGATATAATCGCTTGCTTTTCTACCTTATAACTTAATATAATATTCATGTTGCTTTTCGTGAACTTGACTAGCCACAACTTAGCCCAATAAATAATTATCTGTGAAGGCTTATATTGAAACATTACCCACCCTGGTGCACGGTCTGTTTTCATTTCATAAATTGCCATTGATATACGCAGAACAAATTTCATTAGTTTACAATTACAAAGTTCATTAGTTAGGGTATAGTCAGATTAATAAAAGTTGTACTTTTTGCATGATTGTATATCTATTATATATATGTCAGATATATTACATATATATTTGACAGTGAGTTTGTAGTTTTTATTGCCGTATGAGTTATTAAAAAGTTGAAATACAATCATTTCGTTCGTTAAATCATTTCATTTCACGAAAAACAAAAAGAATCTAATTTTTTTCCTGTTTACTCAGGAAATTGAATCAACGGATTAAGTCAATTTCAGTAAAACATCAAAGGAACTCACTTTGTGTTAATTTATCGTGGATTCGTGTTGTACATATTCAATTTGAGAAAATGTTACAATCACTTTTTTATGAATTAGATTCCTAATATATAAAATGATGACATCCGTTATTGATAGCTGCATCTATATTCGATAACGTCACAATTACTATATTTATTTATATCTGTGGCTAAAAGAAAAAACCAGTTAAGTATATAGGGTCGACGTTTACACTTAACTGGTTTTTTCATTTTAGCCACAGATATTAATTTAATCACTGCTATACACACGAATCCAAAATTCAATTCAATCGTATTGTTATTTGATATATCTATTGAATGAATTTTCATTCATTATACCTACAATATCTTATATAAATTCTTACTAGTTGTTATGAAAATTAATAAATGAAATGTTGATAATAGATACAATTGTCTTATTGACTCTTGATTCAATGGCTTAGAGGAAAAACCAGTTTTTGTGGAAAGTGTATACGTAAACCGTATATATACTTATAACTGGTTTTTCCTCACATCCACATAATAAGAGGAAACAATACTTTTCGAAGATTAACAAAATGAGTCAAAAATTATTTGATTCATAAAATAATGAAAAAAAAAATTTTTTTTCAAATTTGAAAAAATTGTTTACTTTTGGTTGGATATTAAGTAATTTGTGTATTGTAGAGTTTCATAGAACCTTATATGGAGGTCGTCGATATAGTAACGATAACTTGTTTAGTAAGTACTAATATAGAGTCGATAACTCTCTGACCATCTGCCACCTGCTTGCGTATTTCTCCAGTGTACACAAAATACACTGTTCAAAAGCACAGCTGTGACGAAAGTTGCCCAGTTTATGACAGCGAAAAGTGTTCTCAATTCACACTTTATATCACTGCTCGTGCGCCTTACGTTTGTTGCACATAAAGCATTCCCATCATATATTTTATGTTAATGATCGCTGTCGCAGACTTTATTGAAGCTGAGAGAGAAAAAAGTGCCATCATTCAACTTGAAAATTACGAGATGGAATCGCAAATAAACCTGGAACTTGGTTATAGAGATTCACAAATAATTATTCATCTCAAATATAACCGTTCTGATAATTTTGTTACGTGTTCATGATCAGTACATCGATATATTAAACTATCTGAGAAACTTGGGTGCAAATGCCAAACAAGATCTGCGCGCCCCACAACAAACTCAACTTCATCTTCGATTTTCGCTTTCATAAGACTATTTTGACGTAAAGTACTTCGTGCGTGCAACTACTGTCATTTATGTTTCAGAACCATGCTGCACGAATTTCACGCTCGTAATTCGATAATTTTAACTTTTGGTTATGGAACTGTGCTTTAGATTGAATTCGATTTTTCGCAAGCATGATCATTATCAGCACAGTCTCCCGTGGTTAGAGATAGTCAACGAAGGAAACTCTACCCATTATGCTCCACAAGACTCGCACGTGTGATCGAAACTAAAAGAGAAGATGATAAGGTTACTCTCCTTGCAATACCCGATATACGTACCCATGATTCAGGGACAAATGAGTACATGCGTGATAGGGCAAGTTCCAAAGTTAAATGGCTCGTGAAGTTAGCAGTTCAAATTAGTTGTTTCCCTGTTGCTAAATATAGCAATGTCTTATAATTCCATGATATAGTTCTGAAATAATATCTCCAAGTTATGACAAAAATCATTCAGCTTTAATAATCAATTAACAATAGAAACATCTCATATAGAAACATCTCAGGCAAAAATTTATATGTGTTACCATATATGGCTGATATATGCAGCATTTAAATTCCTTTTTGCGTGGGATGTTTAAGTGTTTGAACGAAACTCTTATATTAAAAAACTTGGATGAAATTATTAGCCCTTTCTATATCTACGATTTCTTGAGAGTTAAAAAAGTGAAATTTAGTAAGTAAAAAAATCCCTTATTTTTGTGCATAATTAATTAATTTTACTTTGCTTTTTTGATTATGAAAAAATGATCTGATTTGTCAATAGACATCAAAAGTGTTTAAATATTGATTTTATATCCAATGAAGGAACACGTTAACATAATAAGAACCAATAAAAAAGATATTGTGAAAACATTCATTCTTGAATGAATAATAATTATGTTGACTATACGTCCACATTATTTGAGTTTGGATTATTCGATAACTGTGTTATCATTAATTTCATCTCCGTGGCTATGAGTGTGCTATAAAGAATAGCTTTATTATTTCGCGAGAGGGAAATAAATGCCAACGATCCCAAGGGATCATGAGCCCATTTATCTGTTTGTTATTACGAAAATTTCACTTTCACTGCGACGTACTTTTATCAGTCGAAGAAATTCGACTATTCAGCGCAAGTAGGAAGCGTGACTTCTTGACTGATTTTATCTTATAACTTTCAAATAATAGTTTTAGATCTCACTATTTTTGATCCGCGCAAGGCATACAAATTAAATGATTTGAATGAACTTGAATATCAAATAGGAATTTGAGATTTTTGTATTAGTATAGTTTTGGCATTGTTGCGGGAGATTCAACTTCAATTTCTTCATCAATTAACAACCTTTATAATTGGAACGTCAACAGTCGTCTCAAAAAGATCAACTCTCAGCTCTCGTGACATCTCTGGTAAAAAGACATTTAACTTCTTCGAGGGATGATTTGCAAATTTAAATACTTCGCACTCGTTTGAAAGGTAGATAAATCTAACTTCTCACTTTCTAAAATAAATGAGTTAAATTTCCATATATATCCAGAAGTTAAGATATTAGAACTGAAATGGTAGCGAAAACGGAAATTACAGGATGCATCCAAGTATACTTCCGTACATGTAAAAGCGAACTAAAGAGGAATTACTGTTTCGTCGCATCTAAGATTTGGCACCAAGAAAATGGTTTACAATTTGCGCGGGCAAAGTTTATCTCTTATAACTTGTAAATTGTGATAGACAACTGACGGAAGCACGCGGAATGTTTGGGAAAAAGTTTTTCGTTCGAATTTGTGTTAAATATGTGCCGAAAAATCAGTTTCAAGAAGAAAAAGTATTGCAAAGTTCGTCGTACTTTTTTTCTTTTTTCAAATTAGTTTAATCAGGTGTCAAATAAATTTTGCTGAAAAGATTTCACTCGGGGCGCGAAAATCCATAGACGCACTCTTATTGGGAATAGGTAATGGGCACATTCACGAATTTCTGAGGCCAATAACGGGATTAAATAGACGAGGGTTAATCCTGCTGGTGGACGCATTTTCTCAGTCTTGCTCGTATACCGTAATGTTCGGCTCTCCTCGGTTTAGTCCAATTGTGTCCAATTATTCGTCGAATCTTCAGGAGAACATGATAATGAAGCCTATTTTCGTGACCTATGCCCTGGCTTCAGATCGATTTTTCAAACATGAAATTTATGCGCCACGATAAAATCTAAGAAATTTTCGCGTGAACTGAAAAATTTGAGTAAAAGAAAGTTTGATTAATCACCGAGGGGGAAAACTTTCTTTCCTTCCCATGGAGACACAGGACTATAAATTAGAATAAAGTCATCATCGAATATGTAAAAAAGAAATACTGAAACTAACACACTTTGATCTGAAAGCAAGCGTTGATCGTTGGCAATGTGCTCTTCGAGCTTGCGAACTTCTTTGTAAGTTTTAATGTTGCTCTCTCGTAAGCAGCGAAGAGTCTGAAGTACGCTCGAGATACGTAGAGCTTCAGGACGTTCTTCAGTTCTTTAATTCAACGGGGAAAAACTTTTTCACCTGCCTCGAGGCGTTCATTCGAACTCGAATTCAAATTCAAAGTATGTCCACATTACCAAGACTTTTTAAAAAGTTTATTATGCTTTAATGTATAATAAATAAATACACCTATGGATTATGTAATGCTGTTAACAACGGAAAAGGTTATTCAGCAAATATTTCAAATGTCTTCATCAAATTAATAATTTTTCTAAATCTAGCGGAATAAATTACCAATCGATTCAATAAACACCATTAAAAAATATGAGATTTTAATCCAAATGTTTGATAAAATGTATTCCATAAAGCAGCGCGCGAATGATATAAAATTCTTGGTAAAGACCACTGGTGCAAGGACTCACAAAAGGCTTCACGTGATAGAGGATTCGATTTTAAATCTACTCATACTGATTTTGCTGAAATTGAAGAAGCGAATTAAAATTGAATCTGAAAAAATTAAACAAAAAAATATTTATTTAAAAATGATGAAACAAAATTCATTCTGTACTGTTTTGTGTATTGATTAATACGATTAAACTAATATCTTGATGAAATTGATTCGAGTATTTCAGATAATCTTGTCTTATATAAAAGATTTCTTGGTTTGGTCTTCCCACACTTTTGTTGACTTTCCAAGTGAATTTTTTAAATTTTGAATGATTTCTAATTATCAATAAAAAATGAAGTCAGCATTGCTATTGGCATTTTTGTATGCATCATTTACAATAGGTAAGTTAAACATAGCAAATGTTTATCAATTAATAAAAAAAAAATTGTTAGATCTGAATTTGTGCCTTTATTTCAAACTTTCATATTTGTAGTTAGTATTTTTTTATGGGTTTGACATACTCTTTATTATGAAAAATTTTTGAATGTTTGTAATATTGACAAATAAACAAAATTCACTTGATTTGACTGTTTTTTGTTTATAAAAGTGAGTGTCTTTTTAATTTCATTTATCTTTTTAACTTTCTGGTTCAATTTAATTTAATTTGATTGCCGGTTATCAAACTTGCTTGGTGCATGAAGGGCACATGCGACATTGTTTTTGATAAAAACTATTTAACACTATTTAAAGTTATATTTTTATTTTATAACTCTTACATATATCTTATATACGTCTCGACTTCGTTATTCATACCATTATTTAATTTCTAAAATTTTACATGAATATTGATTGTCAATAGATAATATTAATCAGCTCACTTAATGCACCGAGCAAATGCTTCCGTTATTCAGCAAAAGTTCTGAATTTAATTGGTTTGATTTTTTTTCTTGTCAGTGAATATATCTAATTTCTGTCACAGACATTCAATCTTCAATTATATTTCGATGTTTTTTTATCCTCCTACACTGAATCTACTTATAAATTATAAATCGATAAATATATGGATAAATACATATGTTCATCTACCTAGACTGTAAGAAAGTTGATAAATAACATTAATTTTCACATTGTGAGAGTAAACTCCTAGTCAAAAAGTAAATTTTCAAATAGAAAAATAAACACTGAAAATTAATGTTCTAAACTTCACAATTGATGTAAAAATTTTGTCGTAAATGTCAGAGTTGGTGTATTTATGTTAAAAAATTGAAAAAATTTCGACATAAAAGCGTTTACTGATATATAATATATATAACATGTTCTATATAAGTGGTGTGTATGAAAAATGTTAGTTTTAATAATAATTATCTAGTAGTTGTCCCTGTGTAACTAAACGTATACCTTTATATTTAGAATGTTCAAAAATTTAATTTTAGGAATAAATATCTTCATATTTAAAATCACTCAAAATTGTTTTGTATGTTTTAGGTACAAGTGCAACATTTTATCATAAAAATATTAACGTTAAAAATGACAATCACATGACAAAAAACAACTTGACCAACGAAATTTCAACTAACATTATGGAAAACTATAGATTACATTCAAACAATATTACAAACGATTGGCTTAGGAAAGAAGTGAGCAATAAATTATAAACCCAGATAAGTATAGGGGAGAGTGACCTACACAAAGACATCGCAAATAAATTGAAAATTATTGTATTAAAAAATATAGAAATAAATTAAAGCCGTTAGGGAACTTAACAGTTAGTCAGGAAATTGAAAATGAAATTTCATAAATTTCTTCATATTTTTAATACAATAGTTGTTACTTTATTTGCAATGTCTCACTGTTGGGTCTGTCTCACTGTAGGTCACTCTCCCCTATATTGTTCAAATAATCAACTTATTTAACGAAATGTATTTTTCAGCCCTTGATGTATCACATTGTCGAAAAAGTTTTTTATTATTTGTTTCGATTAATGAAAGTTCAAGGAAAAGTGGATCTTCCGGGTATCGATCAACGACAGGATTCAACACATTACATTGTAATGTGGGAAGGAAAATTCTGGTTAATAAAATAAACATTTAGTAATATTTTGATTTATTGTTTTTGATTTAGATTTATTATAAGTATTTCTTTGAATGCAGGGATTTGAACACTCTGCAAACAGGAGACGGAAATTCCATGTATAACAATAAGGAATATCAAATCTTTTCGTCGATCATGAATCTTTATATGAGATCGGGAAACTTACAGTATAAATATGAGGTAAGAATAGAAAAAAAAAAAAAACAATTCTTTGAACAATTGAACAATTCTTTTTTAAACATAAAATTTTAAGAATTTTTAAATTATTGTATTTGAT
>JAAMPD010001770.1:0-20567 GCA_025266255.1 Trissolcus basalis | reverse complement strand
TGTCCGTGTGGGTGTAATTGTTGTGCTGAGCTGCTGGGTGTGACAAGATATATACAAGACAAATCTTTCAGTACAAAAATAATCTGAATTTTTGCATAATAAAGAGGGATCTCATTTATAAATTGTCAAACCTGTTCTTAAGGTAATGCCGAAGTCGTATAGGTGCAACAAAGATAGCACTAACGATGCATCAACGAGTGCGAGAAAGACAACACGAGATTGACTTCGGCATCACCTTAACTCCATCATCGAAAAGTGAGGTGGAAAGAGAGTGAAATTTCATTATATCGAATAACTTTGAAATAAATAATTTAACACATCTTCTACGCTACATCAAAATATCTGGAAGGAATCCGGCATTTTCTTCTTTTTTCTTCGAGTATATATCAGACATACACAAAAAAATATGAAGTACACATATTTGGAAACATATTATTATGTCGGCTATGAGTATAATCCTCACAATTCTCATAAAAAATTAAAATGAGTTTCGAATAAAGCACGAATTAAACTATAAGATTTTTTCACATTTGACGCTCATGAAACATTTAATTCAGGTATACCCTGAGTTTAAATTAAAGCATCATTTATAGAGCGCACCTGTAAGGACTTTAAAAATGGCTCTGATCTAAATATGAGATATGTAGACGAATCGAAGAAGAAGAAGACAAAGAAGTTGAAGTTTCGATCTTGATTCCAAAGATTTTTGGAATCCAAAATCCAAAAATTTCCAAAAAACAATGACTTGGATGAAATGTTGTTTTTCAGATACAACCTTTTTATGGAAATAGGTTCAGAGTTCGTAAAAATAATTCTTCATTGGAATGATAAAGATGATGAAATTTATTGAAAATGTAAATAGATAATTGGTTAGATGCCTCTAACGTTTGTAGGAATATGATGATCGTTTGAAGAATATGAGAATATGATCTTTTTCAAAAAGAAGGTAAACAGTATGTTTGGTCCTTTCTAAATGATTTTATGTAGGAAAATATTGCTATTATATTGCAATAGGGTATACAATCTAAAGGGAAAAGGATGTAGTCTGTGTCCACTGAAGGTAGCGCCAAAAAGGTAGAATAGTCAGTTGCAGAATGAGGAGATACGCATGACCCTGCTTTACTCCTTCTGAAGGAAGATTCAGACCTTCTAGAGTCTGTTCCGAAATTATATCTCATAATAAGGTACAAGGATAGAAAAACAGCATCAAATTTTACTATGATTCTTACCAAAGCCTTAAAACAAACTTATGATTTATGTTTGAGTGGACACTTTGAACATCACACAATTATTCTTAATCAGAAGAACAGAAACAATATAAATGTAACCAATTAGATATGTCCCTAACATTAGCTTCTTCCTTGCAATATCGATTTTAAATATCAGTCAGAAATTGATTGTACAGCAAATTGATAAATGCGAAATTGCGAAAATAATGTCATTTAAAATCAAATTTGAAACAATAAAATGGTCTTCTTATTAATCTCAAATTTACAGAAATTTGTTATACATTTCGTTACTAACTTTTTTGCTTTACAAACAAGAAAGATAAAACTGTTGTGGATGATGCTTATTTTTTAATTGTTATCAAAATGTGAGGGCAACTGTAAAGTATTCAGCTTATAATAAAAAACTTAATATTTCAAGATTGTTTTCCTGTATCATTTTCTGTTTCAAATTTGATCCAAACGAAATTTAACAACATAACTAAAATTTATTATTTTTCATATATCAAAAGTAGGCATTTCTTACTTGAGTCCTGTATCATATAAAAGTTAGACAGATTTTCTCTACTTTTTCTTCACATACTGCTTACTTACAAAAATTACTATTCTTACTCAACTTCATACTGTACGTAAACAGTGATTTAGTAGATTTTGTAATCCATTATGTACCACCAAAAAATTATATTCTTCAACGATTCAATTATACCTACTTCTTGGGGGAACTTCAACTATTTCAGAATAACTCATGTTTTGCAAATTTATCAATTTGATGTTTTCATTTTCTGTACTTTTTGTCATTATTTCATTCGATATTTTCTCATATATCCTTCATAAATCTCTAAAACAAATACATTGTAAACACAGATAGATTCAAATTTAATCGAAGTTGACTTTTAGTTCTTTGTTGTTTATCTTTTGTCTTTTCCAATGAAAAATATGCTTAATAACGTTTATTCGATTTTATTCAAACAAATTATAAAACATGATATTAAATATATATATTAAAATCCAGTCTACTGATATTTAAAAGAACCATAATTTTCTTCAACTAATATTGTTGAATTCAAAATATGTATTTGTTCTCTTTCTGAGCTATCAATACAAATTTAAACCATTTGATTTATTTTTATTGTCAAAATGATTTCATTTTATTTGTTCTGTAACTTTATCATAAAAAATTTATAAACATTTAACCGAATTGTGTATGAATTAGAGATATCAAAAATAACTTTCTTAGAAAAGATTTCTTAGTTAAATTATACAATTTTTATTATAAAAATCAATAGTTAAAAATCAATGAAATACATTTACTTATCGTGTAAGTTCTTTGGAATCCATAATTTTATGGTATTACTGTTTTTGGTTCTCATAAGATGATAGTGATGTATCAGTTATCAGAATGTATCAATGAACAAAACTTTCGTGAACGATATAAGTAAATAAAAAACGAAAGTTAATTAATAGTAAAAAAGATCATACATTGTCCATATATAATACATATATTGACCATATATATTATCCTTTTTACTAAGTCTCTTTTATTAAATATTTATCTATATTGAATGCTAATGTAATATTTCAAAACAAATAGAGGTTTTCAAATAATAATACATAATATTTTGATTTAAATGTTGCTTTAAAAAAACATAATCTAATTTTTCATGCATAATGTACAAATAAAATTGAGTTTCCGAATAATTGTACACGCTATCTGAAAAAGTACCCCATAACATCAGTCACAATTCACAAACATGCAATAATATCAACAAAACAACATAACTATTGTCTTTAGTTTTGAATGGAATGAATGCATGAAATTGCTTACTGTTTTAAGTATCATCATTTATAATTTGTTATAATGATTGAATGCTGTTGCTTTGTCAATCATGTTATATTTTTTTTTATCGCTTTATAAAAATTATTGGATTTTAAAGTGCACGTTAAATATTTGAGGGTAAAATCTTCCTAACTTTGTTTTTAGGTAAAAGGGTACAAAAGTAGTATTATAATAATTTACAGAGTATAATCATTGTTCTGAAAGATTAATTTATTCATTTATTCAGTATTAAAAATTGTCTTCTAATTATATACAATGTTCAACATAGTAAAAAAGACTTGTGTCTATTAAATAATTAATATTTGGATAATTAATATCGTTAAATCTTCATAGTTAGATAGTTTATAAAATTAATATATAATTAATTGAATTAAAGTACAAAAAATGAATTATATTTGTTCCACAATACTAACTTTTGAATAATCTCTCTGTCCATTCAAATAATTTGTACATTTCAATATTTTAAAACTATAGTTCTATTTAACAATAGATATATTCAAATTGAGGAAGTTTCTTAACGTACCGATAACTGTTCCATCTACCTTCAAATGCTCGAATTAAGAATATTATTTAAGTTTATTCTTTCATCGGACCAAAATATCCGATAATGACGCTACGAAAAAAATATTCAAGAAAACTTTTTTTATATAGGGTAGACATATCATGTAAATTTACATATTATTATTACATAAATGTACATATATATTATTTTTATATAATTTAATTAGGTACCACATTCACTAGGTTATAGTAACTATATAATTTTTAATTATCAGTGTAGATTCCTTTTCAAAACTTATAAACGCCATTTTTTTCGGTAAATACGTTGTTGTGCTATTACTTTTATTGTTATCAAGTAATTGTTGGCTATTACTTGAAACTCACTAAACTTGCTTTTTATTAACAGTTGTTTTATTATCTAATAATCTCAAATTTGAGTGTTATATTTATTTCCCTTTTGTTCATAAACACTATTCGTAAACAATTTCTAATCAAGTGCAAATCAAATAGGAGATCAAAGATTGCTTCTGAACTATTCTCACTAAATCCCAACTATTACAGTCCAAAACTGAATTGTCCTTTCACAAATATTGCAAATACATATACTTTTGTGTAAAGTTCTAGCTGTATTAAATATTAATAAATTTATATCAAAATCATAGAACCTAGACATTGTATATTTTATCTAACATTTTCTGTTACTTTATACATCGTTTCGTGGTAAAACTTTGTTAAACATCGTTCATCGCCATACTTCGTTACATCGTTAAACATTGTTACATTGTTCCATCGTTACTTCTTCCCATCGTTATTTTGTTATAATTGTTCATTAATCAATGATAATTAATTAGCAGTTAATTTAAAATCGGTTAAAGTTAAAGCTTTAATATGATTATTTAGTTCATGAGATTTAAATATTAACTACCTTTAATAATGCACAATGCTCATCATCATATTTTTTATCTTTTAACTTTGATCATTCAGCCTTCGTTGGAAAATTTTTATTTCATTATTCTAACGATTCATTTTTCTTCATTTTTTCTATTGTATATTCTATTTTATATTTTACATAATCTAACATTACAAACATATTGTTTTCTTGACTGGTATTTCATCATGTAAAAAATGAAATCATAATTACTTTGTGACATTTACACGATAAATGATATGTATATAACGTGGTATATAAATGTGCCACGTACGATTTTAAATATGATCAAATTTTGTTAATGATCTTGTTTTGGCTTCACATAGAAGAAATTCTGGATAAAAGATGCTAAAAACGCATGCATCACGCCACCTGAACTAGCTTGCGAACTAGTGTTATCGTGACATCGTTACCGGCCAACGTGCGCTCCGAAAACTGCGTAGCGACACGCGCTCTTTGTTTACCACCACTGCCTTTCATCTTTCATTTTAAGAAAATCACGTCTCCCAAAGTTTGTCATTACATAATTAATTACTTATCTCAATCACCAAACAACGAATCAATTTGTGCACAACAAATAAACAGCTGATTCTTCTTTTAAATATTACAAACGCCGTACTGTTTATTTACCTTTCAAGCATTGGAATGTAAATAATATATTAATGAACATGAAAAGTTTTCAGTTCGCCAGAACGGTTTTTAAGTTGAAAAATAATCCTCAATCAAACTTTTGCTAATTGAGGCTTGAAAAAAATAGGATTCTACAAAGTTCGCTGTTGTAAAAAATATTCTAACGTTAAAATTACATTTCGTACATTTATTCATATATTGCATGGCATATTATATATAATGCTACACAAACAAGACGTTGAAAAAGTTTCGGAACATTTCAATAGGTATTTTGTATTAAAATCATCCCTCAACATTTTTAACACCTTGTATAATTCGTGTTATTATATTTCATGTAACAACATGACATATAAAAATTCCGTCTAATTATTGAGATTCATTATATGATCTAATCTATTAATAAGAGCATTGTTAATTGCAAAATTTATTTTAAATACGTAGGACTATGGGTAAATTTTCAATAAGAAGATGACGAAATCTCAAAGTAAGTTTGACGTGCTGTTCAGTCACTGTTGAAGACTCACATATAGACAGCATAAACTTTTAGTTGAATTTTTCAAATATTTTCACCACTTGTTTGTACACGTTCGTATTAAACAAGGGTTTTAACTCAGTTTTTATTAATTGTATAGTTTCCAGGAACTTTTTAAAGAAGTGTGTTTTAAACCCATAACCTGTTGGTATTATGGAGTTTTTAACAACAAATAAAACAATGATTCTGAATTTCATAGATTACCAAATCTAATATAGCTCATAAACCAGAGTCATATTGTGAATTATTTCACTAGATTTGTTTGAAAAATGAAATCATTGATCCATACATACTTGAATTTTACTTCCAAAAAATATTGTATCAGATTCGCAGGTAATTTAAAATTTCTATAATATTTGATGTTTGGTGGAATCAAACTAGAGAATCTTTTACGTGCTCAACAAAGTGTTAGCAGTATTGTAAGCAAAAGAGTAACGTTAAATTTATACCTTGAAAAGACGTTCACGGACTATAGAGACCCTTCTCTGTTTTGCGTACTAAAGCAATTGCTTGCATGTAGTTTTGCATGCAAATGCCTCGGCATGGCGCATTTTTGCAATTCTCTTTTTTTTTGCTTGAATGGAGTAAAACAACCATCGATTTGAGTCTACAGAACCAAAATACATTTGTTGTTTGAAAAAAAATATTTATACATTTTTTTCAGGTAAATTTTTTTTTCCAAGTTATTTGCACTATTCGATAAATTTTTGATGACCCAAACGCATCGTGACGAGAAATTTGTTCGAAAATTTGATCCACTTTTTGCGCGCTAAATTGCAAATTTGACTAAATTATAAAATTCGCAGGAAATTACACACCGAGTGAGAGTGGCGCGGCTTTACATGAGGTTGTTTTGAGGGCATGCGAGTTTGCGCGAAACTACAGCGTACAGATATTAGATATATTGTATAAAAAAGTAATAACATGTAGGTTGTGTGCGTGCCGACACAACATACTTTGCATCGCAATTCAACAAAGCCCCAAGAATTTTATACGTATCGTGTCGTGCGCATGCAGCGTGCAAGTTAACAGCTCGAAGTTGTCTCTGTTTTGCCTTTAGTGCCGGATTAGAGCAGCTTCAGTGGAATTCAGAGGTCGCTTAATCATTTTCACTACTTGACGCTGGCAGCGTGTGTCTTGCACATTCGCGAAATCTGTTTGTGTATATGCACACGCGCACAGTCGCGCCATACGAGCAAGCGCTCAGCAAAAGTTAACAAAATGTATCCTCGCGTTCCATTTCCGAAAATCGTCTTGTTTCGCTCGCTTCAAGTGCGAATACGCAAGCACAAAATTTGAAGAGGGAGGGGGCGTTTACAAGCGTCGAAGCTAAATACGCTCGTTGTCTGCTTTGATTAGAGTCAAGTTGCCGCGAATCGTTGAGAAAATGGCCGCGCCTGCACTTGATGCAAAGTGCCAGTTAGTGTAATTGCGATTTGCTAAACTCCAACCGATCATTCGGTATGTTTATCTCACAGTTGCCGGCGCGCAACCGATGTCTGCTAAATGCCGGATAATTCGACGTCATTGCTAATTTCTGATTGCTATACTCGATTCCAATTCGACTCTATAATGAGGAGGCAACATTCTTGAAACAATGACAGTCAATTTATTTTCATTCGCTGTAACAGTCGCAAGTATCTGATTATAATCCTTTACAACTCGGTTCAATACTATATAATAATATCCAAATATTTTTTATCTTCGTGTTCATTTAGCTGCCATTATTTATATATTGCCAGATAAACTCACTTGAAAACCCGACAAATTTTTAATTTTTTCAATCATTTTAATCTTTTCTAATAGTTTGAAAATAAATTAATAACTTGATTTCGCCATTCATATTCGGTTAGACAAACAAAGCAAATTATCAAAGATGAAAAATTGGTTAGATAAAAAAATATGAAAACTGATGATCATAAATTATAAGCATTGCGAATGTCAGGTTTAAATTTGACGAAAGTTTTACGGTATTTAATATTGGCTCGTACAGACTGATCCGAGTAGGTTGACGCTCATTTTTCATTCTTTAATTAGAGTTTCGAGACTTGAAAATTTCCTAATACAAATGAAAAAGAGATCGACTATAATTTAAAGGCCAGACCGTGGTTCAGATTTTAATAACTAGGCAGACCTATGCGCAATGAGAAGCTGACAAATGACCCTGCGACATGACTAGAAGCAGCAACATCGATCCCACTATTACTGTTTCCTTTCATCCTCTACCACCTTGTCTCTTCCTCACTAATAATGCTATGTCATTCTTATAAAAAAAAGTTGCACCCATCAGCTTTCGTGGAATTTGACTTTCCGTCATACCTTACGTTGCGAGAAAAAAAATATAACTCAAATACTTGAAGAATCTATTTTTTATCCTTATCTACTACTAGTGAACCTTTATTTCAAGTAGGTATATACATTGAATAGCAAACTCCGACATAAAAAAAATTATCTCATTCAAAAGTTGTTATATTTCGACGGGTAGTCTTTTCACTGGAAATTCAATCGGAATAAAAAAAAAAAAAAAAACTTAAAAATCAAACGGGCGAGAGAGCAGGCAAAAATTTTTTAGCTCTGTTTTACCTGATTATCGTTGTCCATCGGAGCCCCATCGCCGTTAACATAGTTTTCATGTATAATCAGTTTCTAATTCACTTTGAGTAGTCCATCACAATCCATCCTTCACTTTAATTGAAATCTAAAACGTGCGCTGTAAACGCAAGTGTACATCATTTTGCAAAGAGCGCGAGAAAAACAAAAACGCGAGGGCAAAAATGTGAAAAAGAAAAAAAAGAGAGAAAAAAAGGTGGAAAAATATAAAAGTGGAAAATAATTGATTGACTTTTCCGCGCGCGCGGCACTGTCATCTAATATTCGCGAGCGTCACACAAAAGAAGCTACAAAATTGATTTTTACACGTGATAAGAAAAAAAGGAAGCGCGAAAAGCCAAAAAGGCGAGAGGAGGTACAAAAAAGCGAGTCTCCGGCATTTGAAGCTCTCGGAGGAACGAATTTTGCATCGAACTGAATTTGAAGAAAAGAGGAGAAGCTTTAATGTATGTAACGTGGAAAGCGGCTCGGTATAATATCGGATTACTAGATCCCGTTTCGTCATTTCTCTTGTCGAGGCAGTGTGAAACGAGCAGGAAATAAGAAGAGATGTGTATAGAGTATCTGGTTGACATTACGTGTTGAAAGATCACACACAAGTTACAAGCGAGGTAACGTTATTTAGGGGAACGCGGTGTAAAAAAGGAAGTGCTACATTAGGGGCTCGAGTATTTACCTTTCAGGTGGCTGTTATCGAAATTCAGGCGAATAGGCATCGAGTTTTCGATCGCGGCGGAGTGTGCGGAACGTCGACTGGAAAAAGGGTATATAAAAGAGGCAGTGGAAAGAAAAGCGGATCGACTCATCGACCCATTAAGCGTCGTATTTCACGAACCAGGTACTAACAACAGAGAGCAAGATAGAGAAAGAGAAACGGCAGAGGGCGAGAGAGCGCGCGATGCCTCATGCGGGATGGCACCTTTTACTTTCCGCAAGAATGATCTCGAGGCCTCTTCACAAAGGCGCCAGCGGCACCATAAAAAGGGCAATTTGGCGAACGCGAAGGCGACGATTATAGTCGTATCGACGATACCGCGAAAAGTCAATGATCGATCGGCCGACTGCACCGGGCGATTCGCGACAAAGCCGTCGTTAAGTTGGGCTGTTGCGCATCGATAATGTAGGTGCAACGCTTTTCCCATATTTGCCGCTCCACTGTCGTCTGCGTTTTATTGTACAAATTCGACCATCATTTTATTAACCAAGATGACGCGCCAATTTATTGCCTTCACGCTTTTTACACACCAAACTTTTTATTACACATTTCACAAAACAACAAATTCATTCAACAGTCGACTACTTTATTCATTCATCAATCCTCATCTCACAGCAATTATCATTTTCAATTTATTGAAGGGATGAACGAAATTAAAAAAAAAAAAACAATGAACTCTTCATCATAATATGCTAAGAATAATCGAGGGCTGTACAAAATATAATAGAGCCGTCGTCTCATTTCGACAGAATGAAGAAGAATTTATTAGATTGACTTAGCGAGAATTAAAGATGGTAATCAAATGCCAATCTTAATAAAGATTTAAAATATAAACTGATCAAGTCGAGTGGCTCATTTTTTTTATCTCATCCATAAATTTAATTTTCTTTCATTGCGTTTTAAGCGTTTATCTCATTTTTTACCTCAATATAAAACATTGAAAAAGATGCATATTAAATTTAACTCGGACGTGTTTTCCATTACGCTTGATATCTAATTTAGTGAAAATTAGACCTATACTTATAATGAGGTATAAAAAAAAAATAGTGTCAAGGATTTTATTTATAGTTATTTATTTTTACAATGACATTGCAAGGATGAGATGGGGCGTCGAAAATGTGATTAGGAAATCATGTTCTGTAAAACGTCTATTTTTTTATCATCAGTTTGATTATTGAAATGATTTTATAACTAACTTTTACTTATACTGTAGTAAGATTGTGTGTTGAGATATTTATGAACGGATAAAAATAGCAGTCACGTTATTACACATTGACACTTAGATTACCATTTTTTTTTTTTTTCGAATATTATCAGGATTCAATTTTTCTATAATTATTAATTTTCATTTTCCAGGTGCATAACACACGAAAAGGTATCAAAGAGGCGGTAATGTAATACTATTAAAAGTCTTACACTTAATAGATGGTCATGAAACTTTTGGCGTAACTCAAACTAAATTAAAAGTGAAATTAATAACAATTTCCGTCGAGATTCGTGATCACACTTTGTAATAAATTGTCCGGTGAAAAAGTATTCGGAAAAATGCAGAGTGCCTTTTAATATTGCAGCAGAAAGATTATAATGAGAGAATTAACAGTTGTGAACAATCCAACTATATCAGAATAAAATGACGACGCCAAGAAACAATTTGGACACGCAAACGCCGTCATCAACACTTTATTATAAAACCACATCAACTGATGTGTGTGCATCAAAACTCGTCGGATATGAACAAAATATAGGTTGTTCAAAGATAAATCAACATCCAATCATTGACAAACAGCCGGGACGTTTTATTTCCCTGTTTTTGATATCGCGTCATATTAATTTTACTTTTAATTAAATATCGTACGCGAAAGTAATTGCATGAAATGCAATAAAAAGTTTTCATTGGCAAAAAGTTCTTTATGGGTTACCAATAGACTGTTAAAAATGCACTATATGCAATAGTATGAAATGACGCTCGAACTTTAATTTCATATTATATTTGAGTTTCAAAGAAGGAATTATTTTCAAATTCATAGATATGAACAACGTCGTGTGCTCTCGCGTGATGTTATCGTCGGAGCATTGGTTATATATTTTATACCTTATTTGCTTATCAGCAAGCAAAAGCAAAGAACATGAAGGGGAATGTCATTAACTGTAAAGCAACAACGCATTCCGAATAGGAATCCCGAGATCTGACCAATTTATTATTCTCATAATCGGTTGCAATCGGTACGTCAGACAATGGCCCAGCGCGTGGCACAACAGTGTGTGTTTATAGAATTTATTGATGCATCGTCCTCTATTAGAATGACAAAACCGCATTGTTCGTGTAATTGTATAGTATATGTATACCCAGAAACTCATCGTTTCCTGCATGGTTCCAGTTCGATCTGCACGAGTTTAGTTGCTCTGATCTAATATGCTCGGAATCATCATTATATCGCGGCGTTATGCGACACCCGATCCCCAGACGGAATCTAGCCAAAACCAATCATTTTGCTGCCCCAATATACGACTAGGTCGTTTGTTTTCGCAAACCATAATCCACATTTATAACTGTCGCTCATCTTACATAATCATTATCTTTCGACAAAAAAAAAAAACAAACAAACCAATTTTCCTCGCAAATGATTCCTAATGTAAATCTTTTACAACTCCAAATGTAATTTTTTTTCTTCTCTCTCTCTCTCTCTTATTAATCGTTTTCTTGCACAATGTTAACATCTATTTGTGTTTTTATTTCTTATTAATAAAAAAAAATCTACTATATAGCTAAAGATGAATTTGCATACGTCAAACGTCGTTGAATGTTAACAAAAGGGATCATTTTATAATATGTTATATGAATCGATTTATTATTAATCATATTATACTACTAACATTGGACAATATAAAATTGCGGATGAGCAAACGGTTAACGCCGCTAATACTACTCGCGGACATATTTCTTCCAACGTCACGTGCAAATAACAGTACAATCAATCAAATATATTTTTAGTCCAATATTGGCAACATTTTCAGTATTTGCCTCTCTACGTTTATTTTTTAAAAAAAGATATTATTAATTATGCGTTATCGAATGATTACATTCCATCCATGTAAAAAAATGCATATGAAAATTTCAAATTGGAACATATCAAATCAGAGCAGATTTTTGTTCAATTTGGAATTTTAATTTTTTTTTTTTTTTTTTTTTTTTTTTTACTGGAATTTTGTAAGCCGGGGGAAAAAAGCACGTGAGAAAAACGTACGCTTTCAATCGACTTAACGAACATGAAAAAAAAACATTTTTCATATTATCAACGCAATGAATGAAATTAAAGTAACTTCATATTGGAAAACGAAGGAAAAAATGGTGCACACATTAAACAAGATTGTAAAAGTTTCGGCCCTATTTTTAGTTGAGAATGTTAATGCGATTTTTCTTCGCAGGGGATCGCTAATTTTCGTAGCAAAGCAAATCGATTTACAAAAAGTTTTTTTTTTAGAATTCGACTCTCTCAACCAAACGAATAAATGATTGTATTGAATGGAGAAAAATTTCAGTTCCTCTTATATATAAGAGAGACTGAAAATTTTTTCTGAGCTCCGGCCTCTCGAATCTCTACAAAGTAGCAGTTGAGCAGAATAGTAAAGGCGTAACAGAGAATAAGATTGTCACCAGGCAAAAGTGAGATGAACTGTGACGTTTCTATAGACATTCATCATTCACATCTCACAGTAGCCTATACTTGGCATTTTTTGTCTTTTATCTTTTGCACCCTTTTTTCTATTTTAGTCTGAATCTCTTTTTCTTCTTTTTCAAACGAGTAATTGAAGTTTCTGTATGCAATCGAATCCCTTCAAAAGCGTGCATTCAACAAACTTTTAGCCGAGTTAAAAATTATAAACAAACCAAAACTATAATCAAATGGCATAAACAAACAACGACTAAAACTTGAACCGCAAAACTGTTATCGAATTGAAAGTGCTTTCAATGTTAAACTGACTGTTTGAAAACAAAGAGAGTCCATTTCATCTCCCATATGCAATAACCATAAAATGTTAATTAATTTAACATTTAATAACAATAATCAATTAATTTGTAATTTGTTCAAATGAGTGAACATTTAGTAGTGATGAAATATATCAATAAGCGAGTATTCAAGATGACTTAGTAAATTTGGAGCAGGATGGCAAGTGAGAGCTCAGCCGAGATGTCATAATTCTAATGATCGGTGCACACGATATACGTCGGGATATATTCTCGCGGAGCATAAACAGGCTAACACCAAAGAAATCGAGGAGAAAATCGTGCAGTGAGGAGAAGGAAAATATGTTGCCAGCGAGCGAGATTGCACGCGTCGCGTAGTGTGCGCGCAAAATTACCGTGTCTCGAGTTCGCAAAGTTACTCCGTAACTCGTAATCTCGCCGACGTTTCAAACTTGGATGAAAAAGTTTTCGCGATTGCACTGTCCCCCTGTTTTCTTAGCTTTACATCTATTCATCCGCAAGTGCATCGCACTATATTGCCTCTGCGCGAGGCACAACATCAAATCTTTATCTCGGCTAAAGTGACTCGATGCTCACGGAGCAAACTCCCCCGGAGCTGCAATAACCTTTCAATCGTAATCAAACGTATCACTGTCTGGCTGCTTTTATCATAAACCTATCGCACCTCCAGAGACGTCCAATCCCGAGCAGACATTGTGAGAGGAGGTGAAAAAAGAGGAAAATGTGAGTTTCTGAAGCTTGGACTCACCAATTGGAATTTTTTCCGGCGGATTGACGGAGCACACAATCGGCAAGATTGGCAGTAGCATTAACAAGACGATCACGACACTTCTCGAAGACATTGCTAACGTCGTTTGAACAAAACCTTGACAACACTGTGAGGTGCAACAACGCGTAGAAGACGAGCCCGCGCCGGCGAGCATCGTCCGCGCTCGCTGGTCTGACACAAACTGGTGTTTTCTACTTGACGTAAACTCGTACAGAGCTTGAACCGCCCCAGCATCCAATCCCAAGCGCAGCTCTCCGGTCGGTTCGTCGGCCACCCCTCGACGCTGCCGCCGCCACCGCCCCAAAGTCCTGACTCCCTCTGCCACCCGGTTCACCGCCCTGGCACCCGGTTGTCCTACGTTCCCCCGCTCTTACAGCCGCCATCAATCCCAACTAACGCACAGACTCTTCCACAACAAGGCACAAGCGCGCGACCCTTTTCACAGCAAGCGGATGATAGTGGTTATCCCAGTGTCTTGCCGTTGTTACCGACGTTGCGCTTCTTACTACTTGCTTACTCGCTTGTTCATTTGCTTGCTTATTTATTTTCCCATAGACTCCGGCATAATTATTCAAAATGAAAAGACAAGTTTAAACACATCTTTTAATTTCCATTTATTCTTCTTCCCATCAATAGTACGTAATACTCTTTCTTTTTTCATATATTTTAATTAGATCAGCTATTAAAAAAAAACTTGTTCTTCATTTTGTAACCTAAAAATGTCATTCGTTATACAAACAAAAAAAAACAAAAAAAAAACGAATCAGTTCAAATTTGTGAGAATTTCACAGAACATTTTGCGTTTTAAAAAAAAAATATTTCTGCTTAAATTGTCATGAATTATTTACAGAGACACACGTTTTCGACATTTTGCGAAATTATATTATTTGTTCGTACAAATTCACGGTGTAAAAGTCTCTTGAAATCATTTACACGACGATCAATACTTATAACAAAAATGCAATTCGCTCCTAATCAGTTGGAATGATTTTTACTATGGCGAAAAAAGAGATGATGCGAGAGAGGAGGGCTGGTATCACGATGATTCCGGGTGCAAAATAACGCTATGAATTTTGCGGTAGCTCGAGCTTACTATGACCGCACAGTTTCGTATTTCGGTGATTGCATTTGTTTGGTCGAAAATCGTGCGACATTGACGCTACTTTGTTTTCAACGGGTGCTGTTATCAGTCTGCTGCATTAATTAACAATTAAGCGTGTTTGCATTAGTTGTATGTGAGGCACGCCGCGTGCCCAATTGTTTATTCCATTCCCTTCATTATTAGCATTACAAATCATCTATACTCATGTCATACTGTATACAAATTGAAATACTACGTAAATTACATTTCAGATGATTTAACGATAAATTTTACTTCTCACCAATACGCTGTGAACAAACTCGGAAACTCTTTCTAGTATTCGCTTACAGACTTGATGGAGCCATTGTTACAATTTTTTAGTAAATTGAAAATATATCTAAAAGAGGATATAAAAGTTTGGGATTGATAAATTTAACTGCAAAAGATATTTCAAACTAAAGTCTATGTTCTCCCATAATTAATTATAACAGTAAAAGTTTGGACTCTCGCGTGGAAAACAGTTTTTTTGTTTTCTTTCACCTGAATTGAAATTTGATAACAATTATTACAACAGTACTAAAAACTACTTGTTTAAAGTATCATGTCACTGCAAGCATGTTCGTCAAGAAGGCGATTCCATTATTAAGCGTTACGCGTCAACTTTCCGCAATTTCGCATAATATAAATTATGTAAATTTTGGACCAACTTCAAACGGAAAAGCCAGAGGCACTATGATGATCTCTTTCTAGGAAGGATGAGACTCATTTCCAACGCATATGCTTTTTCCACTCATTAATACTTGAACTACATTAATTTTTTTTTTTTTCATAATCCATTTGAACAAAAAATGACAACTTTAGATGTTATTTTTTATTTGACAAAAACTTTCATCACCTTTCAGAGTTGTTTATAAATTTGATTCAAATGGCTGTGTTTCAAAATTTTTTTCCATCATTTACAGACAGTTTTGATTTTTGCTGATACCGATATAAAAATCAAATGGGCAAAGTCCATCGCATTGCGATTTCCGACACGTGACTTTGTCACGTTCATTTTGTGTCATAAGTTTCGAGAACGTCAGCCAAGTGTTCAGCGTCCCCTGGTTTTTTGAATTGTTTCCGCTTCATGTTACAATTCCTCTTTTTCGACGAAAAATGTTTCACTTTTTATTCTTCTTGTATGGCTTCCTCGTTTTCTTTGGTACAGTCCGAGAAAATATCATTATGATCGAAAGCTCTGGAGGCTAGAGCTCTGTCTCGCTATCTACCAGAATTTCTGAAATATTACACAATCATATCAATTTTGTATATATCATCATTTTATTTGTTCATTTTTTCAAAATTTAATGCTTGACAATTATTTGGTATATGATGTTGATTTTGAGTTTATTCAACTCTATATACAATTTGATTTGAATTTTAATGAGAATCTTATTGTGAACAATAATATGGAAGTAGAAGCAATTAAAATAATATACCTTTTTTCTTTCATTCCTGGCTTTGCGATCCGACATACAATATGCATTCCTTGCTTATTTAAGACATATTTTGCCTTGATGTTTTGTAACCATCAAACTACTTTATAAGTAGATTTAGCTGTGAGACCCTTAAGTAGGCTCAAGTGTATATTATCTGAAATATTAGTTTAAGTGATTTTGATTAATCTTCCAAGTTGTTATAGAATTGTAAAGCAAAACAAATATACAAGTTGATTAAATGAATGTTTACCCATTAACAATAAGGTTAAGTTCTTTGTCATCTTGAGAATATTTTATTTTTATTAAAACTCAATACTAACCTTCCATCAATAAATGCCATATTTATGAGTCCGTGCCAATTGAAAGATATTTGCAAACAATCAAGTGAATATAAACAGATCTGAAACATTTTTATACACTCCAGTTGTAGGACGTGTTTTGACAGTGTATAAAATAACATTAAGAGTTAAGACTGGGAATTTATCTCACAGTTACCAACAAGGGATAAAATACATTTAGTAACCATCTGCAGACACAATTTTCGCCAACTTTTCTTATCATCTATTGAAGGTAAGAAAATTTGGTGGTCGGTTAGAACGGGAATCTGCTTTATCGACAATGGCAATTTATCTAATAATTCTAACAGAAAGTTAAAAGTTCGTCTTATTTCTCTACGATCAATATTGAGAGTTAATACTGCAATTAGATTTTTATTGTTTATTGAAAAATAAGCAGATTGAATTGATCTATAAAAAACAAATATAAAACAATTTTTTGATAACATAATCAGAGATTATGTAATGTTTAGTTCTATCTTTACCGACAATACACAAGAAATGCATAATATATATATATATATAGTTGAGAACATGATTTGCTGTTTTTATCTTTACAATTTTTACTAGTTAATCCAGCTGTTAGAAAATGTGAAAAATATAACAAATCTTTTATATAAAAGTTGAAAAAATTTTCTATTTTATATAAGAGCACATGGAATGTTGAAAAAAACTTGTACGTACGGAAGGAATTAATCTCCATCAAATAGCATGTTTTTATTTTAAATAAAAAAATGGAATTGTTTGAGCACGTCTAATTTTAACTCCAGGTTACAATATTGCTACGCCGTAGCTAAGTAAAAGTATCGTAGCTGTATGAAATCATTTTGTTGTTTTCCCTGCGAAACACTTTCTACACAATTATTGGCTGTATTCTACCTGACACAGTACTGCAGCATAATTAGAGCGTATCATAGTCTCAGTCATCAGTAAAATAAAAGTACCATGAAATTTTCCAATTTTAATTGAAAAAAAGGAATTTCCTATCTAAAACACAGGTGCGAATAAAAGAAAGATTATTTCCACTAATACGTTTCTACTAATAATTTCCTGGGCTTTCTTCAGTGTTTGTTTGTTTTTTTGTGTTAGATTCAATTTCGGCATTAATGTGGAAAAGAAAACTCTCACAGCCAACATATTTCAAATTCTAATGTTATAAACTCTGAATCGACATAATTTTTGTTTAATACTATTATTCTTCAGATCAAGACTGCAATACTGACAATACAGAAAAATTGGCGCTACGTCGCAAAAACACAGAAAATCACGTACAATGATGGGATAACGAAGTAATTGTGAAAAATTGTTTCACTATTGAAACACGCTGCGTCGATGATATTGCATTCGATGATACGCACATGCGTCAATATATGTGTACATTGCTACACTGACGACTTCTGTTGACTCTTAATCGATCAATAATTTTAACGATACTAATTCCGCCAATTATTATGTGTGCCTAAAACTTTGGTTTGAATAAGGAAAGCATCAAAAACGTCACACATATATTGTTTTGTTCGGTATTTTCATTTCCAATTAAATTTGATCATATAATGTTTTTAAATTTTAGAAACCGCAAAATTATAAAGACCGCAAGGCAAATTTAATTAAAATTGTAATTAACAATTGAACTTATTAATCCAATTATTCACCGTTGCAGATTCTCGCTAGATGTTAAATAAAGACTGAATTTTGTGGTTCAACTAGGTCAGCTTGTGGCTGTCTACAGAAAGAATAAGAACGTACACACGTTTATTTGAAAAGCGAGCAAATAATTCATTTTTCAAAAGTCTAAAAGTGAGATAAGTTTGAATTTAAAGGTCGTAAAGTACATAATGTCACATTTGCAGAAGCAGTTTATCCTCGTTTATGAAAATTTTCCGAAACTTGTTTTTTGTTCATTAATTTGTCATTCACAAATTTTTCGTTATTCTCGTTTTCTCGAAATCAATCCGGTGGTATTTAAAAACAAATATTAATGCACCAATACAAAAAAAAAAATGATTTGTCTGTGAAATTGTTGTTACGAAATGTCAACATATCGACAATGTAAAAAATTTAAATTTTAAAACACCTAATCGATAAAGTTGATTTTATCATTTTGAAAGTGTTTAATAAATCTGACAAAAATATTATTCATCGTACGATTATTTTCTGCAGCAAAGTTATCTACTTGTACACCTGTTCTCAATCACAGAGTGTATTGAAATAATTGCATCAGCAGATGGATAAGAGGTAATTTATAAAAAAAAAAAAAATGTTAGCAGGGACAAAAGAAGGGCCATGAAGAGAACTAAGTTTAAGAAGATAATCAATATCGCTTAGAAGGATGATTATTTGGAAGGTACATATTCTGTTAACAGTGCAGTGTAACGCTTGCGGTTAAGGAGTTGTCCTGACGGAGCTGGGTGTTGTGTCTTGCAAAGCGGTACATTAAGGTAACAAGATTATGAACCGCATGATGTGGAGATGAAAAATGAAGCTTTGGGTGAGAAAGCATAAGTAAAAATCAAAGGAAAAACTGTTAGGAAGTGAAACAGGATCAGTAAATGAGAGATAAGGAAAAATGCTGAACGCAAGTCAAGGGTGGGAGAACAAGGGAAATGTTGGGGCGATCGATGTCGTTTCCATGGCAACAGATGTGCTCCACTGCCGATTATTTATGTCAAGGATCCCTCCACACTTGAAAATACGTGAAACGCAAACGCGGCCCGTCGTAAAGAAGGTGACAGAAGGGGACCGAGGGGCACCCTTAGCCGAATCTCTATCTCCGTCGCACCCTACATCCCTTGTCGTAAAGAAGTGGTTTCGACCTAGTTTCAGTCTGCAGTGGCCTCGTCTAGTTCAATCAATACTTACCCCTTCTTTTCCTTTTTGCGGGATACATTTGAAAATGTACCGGCAGAGGTCTGACTCGAAATGCCAAAAAGCCTCGGCCCCGCTTAATTAATGACTTGACACAAACATCTTTTTTTTTTTTTTTTTTTTTCGAAATTTGAAAAACATGATACAAGCCAAATACATGACTGGCGATGAAAACTTAATGACACTGCCAAGAATAACGAGTTGCATAATGATTGTCGTTTCTACAACTTGGCGTTTGCTAACGCATGATTAACAAAGGTTCATGTTTGGCGATCTCGTACTCCAGAGACGGTCGCAACTTTGTCGTTAGTGCTGGGCTATTGTGTTACTCTCAATTTTTAAAACCAACTTAGAAATTGGACGGGTAAACACGTCCTCGTTTAGCTGAATATATCAACTCAAACCGAGCAAAAACATTTCAATCATTCAAGTCACTTTTTCTAACTCTTATGTTCGCCGATGAAACTTATATTACTGGCAAAGATTTGACGATCGATGAACATCCCCCAGTTCAGCCTTGTCCCAGTTTCGGCTTCTTTTTCTTCTTGCTACTTTGTTCCACAATCGACCAATAGTTCTTGCATAACCTCCTTCGCTTTGATATGATCAATTCAGACAATTCGGCATACCATGATTAGGAACCTCGAATTGCTACCAAGCTAGTAAAAACGTTTCAACATTTTCCACGCCTTTCAACGAAAGCGTTACAAATTCTTCATCTGAAAAAGAATACCTATATCTATCGTTTGCTTTTTTCTCTTTTTAGGTCATTCTGGTCGAAAAAATTCAACCCCTGTTGGGAATTGAACTTACCCAGGCAAAAATTTATATATGTTGCCATATATGTAACATATATGCAACGTATATGTAGCATTTATGCTGCATATCCCTAGTAAAAAGGAAAATATAATGACAATATAATGACAATATATTGACAATATAATGACAATATACGGGCAATATATGATCAATATAATGGAAATATAATGCCCATACATAATCAATATAATGAGCATATAGGTAACGTATATGGCCAATATATGAGGCTTATATTGCCATATATGGTGATTTA
>JAAMPD010001769.1:0-20568 GCA_025266255.1 Trissolcus basalis | reverse complement strand
CCTCTGGATCAAATGGCAGAGCGCCATAAACCTTGACAATACCAGGATATTGATAGATATGGTTTTGTCCCAATACAAGCCGGTCGATATAACCAGCCGCACCACCGCTACAGTTTGCGTATTTTCCGTTCAAATGGTTCCCACCAGGTCCAATGTAACCACTAAATTCATTAAACAATCAGAAATAAAAAGCTCTCGCCGTTATCCGGCAGTTTGAGTTTGTTTGAAAAATTAATGCCAGTTGACAGAGAGAGAGAGAGGAGCGCTGATCCTTTTTCTTGTGCAAACGTTTGCATCTTGTGCAAACAGTTTATGAGTTTCTCCGGCTTAAAGAGTTTGTTAGTATTGTTTTGAGTTCTCTCTTTACTTACGTAGGACAGTTTGGCACGGGCAAATGGAAAGTTATCCAATAATGTGCCGCGACTACAACGGTCATAATGAACCACTGGGAAAGCATGGCATATATATCTGCAAAAGCTCGAGCACCGGCACTCTGATGACAAAGTTGTTTTAATTATTATATTTCTGTCAAACAAATTACCAGGACTAATTCAAAAAAAAAAAAATTGAAAAAGAAAAAAACTTTCGCTCGCTGAGGAATACGAACTGAAAATTCGCCGAGTTTCACGGGCATCTTGAATGTATACATCAAAGCAGCTGTAATGTAAGCAATACTGAACCGTTGCAAAACACCAAATATGCGGATATTTTCTAGCCGCGCGCTCGTTCCCAAAGTATTCAAGGAAATTCCAAAAAGAAACAACAGCACGCTCCGCTGAAATTACAAAAAAACAAAATAAATCCAACTGAAGAAAGGAAAAAGAAAGATTAAATCTTGTAACAATTTGTTTTCGGTTTTGTTGTTTGATAGTTGGCAGCTATTGGAGGTGTGATACAGCCAACTGTATCCACAATGGCTCAAACTCTGATGGAATATTAGAGTCAGCTGTAGTGGGTATATAATTACCTTGATTATTGATAAGCAGATTGTGGATCTAGGAACCTTCCGGGACATCAGGGACGAAAGAGACAAAGGAATGCATAAACCCATGATCCACATGAAACAGGGAAACACCAAATCCCCCATCAACAGACCATTCCAAGTTGCGTGCTCCAAAAGCGGATAACCGCCTGCTCCGTCGTTCACGAATATCATCACTAATATACTAATTCTGTCGGGTATTGATTGCTCGATTAATAAATTCGAAAGAATAAACAAAGTCAGGCTGAATAGATGAATAAACTAGTGCGCCCGATTCGTCTAATCATCATCCAGAGATCGATCAGTTATTAAATATGAATACAAGCGGAGGAGTTGTAACATGAATACTGTGCTAACGAGATCGCCAAATTGAATTATTAACTTTTTACTAAATTATTCCAACTGGTGCATTTTCAATTCGCCCGAGTCAAAACTATTTGACCCGACGTAAACGCGAGATTTGATTAGGCAAGATTTAATTACAACAAAATTGATCGAAATCTTGCGACACTGAAATTAATTTTCATAAGGGATATTTTTTGTTCTTATTTGTTCTGTTTAAAATCTCTGATTGCAATTGATATACCCCCTGACTGTGTCAATAGAACGGATTCGACGCTTGCTTGATTTCTCTTCATCCGTCTGATTGTGTTTCCATCGGTATTTACTTTTTACTGTTTTAACGCATATCCTAGTTACGGACAGGAATGAGCATGTAAACACGATAATTCCAAGGGCGATGCACAAAGCTGAAAACAACAGGATTTAATACTGAAAACCCATGCCCAAACACGAGCCAAATATTTGAGAAATGTTTTTTGTAAAAACTCTCGAGGCAATTGAAAGTTTAGCCACTCACGTAAAAATGAATTCACGGGTTCCAGCGTGGTTATAAGCTCGCAACCAAAGTTGTTGACGCTCAAGTTGTAAATTCCGAAATCGTCAAATCGTGGATGCAATTCGCAATGAAGGTTTCTGACAGGATGGAAAAAAAAAATTTTTTTTCTCCTCTTTTTCATCCCTTTGTTTTTACGAACTACGAAAAAAATTTTACCTGCTGTTATTCGCTGAAATGTATTTCTCAGCTCCGTCATTCTGAAAAATTCTCCAAACCAAAGGATTCGACGTCGGGACTTTGAGATCAAGTCGGGTAATATTTGCTAAACGCTTGAACGGACACTAGAAGAATAAAAATTAAGCATACATTTCTCTTATTCGAAATAAACGCGGAAAGAAGTTATCTTTTATATTGGAGTCAAGATTTTTATTATTCTGCAAGGTAAACAAAATTTTAACTTATTATAAAATACCACATTCATTCGGATTTATTTAAACGTGAAAACAATTTTTCAGAAAAAAAAGAGTTAAATTCAAAAATACTATACAGTGAAGTATACAATTTTTTCTCGTTCAATAAAAATTATTAAACGAATTATAAGATTACTGCAATTCGTATGAAAATTTTCGAATTGACGAAGCTGTTTGTATGTTGTGTAACAAACGGTTCAATAAACTTTATCGGTTTATTTCCCAATTTTTATGTAATTTTTTATCTCCCTGTACTGCTTTTAATTAAACATTGGTTTTTCGGTTATTTGTTCGATTTGTTAATAACTATTAAAAAAAGATACAATTGCACAAAAAGTTTGAAATCAAATCATATGAAAATTTATGTTCCAGAAAAAAACCGACGTATGACCGAAATCCATCAAACTCTTTATTCATGTGTCTGCATAAAAAAATATTCGTATGTTAATACAAATCAAAATAACTTTTATGCTCAACTCATGAAACCTTTCACTTAATTTTCAATAAAAAAAACGTAAATGCGTCTTTTAATATAGTTATTTATTGTAATCATAACTATATTAAAAAGCCAAATCAATAATGTTGTGATTAAATAATTTTATCTGAGACTAATAATATATCTAATCGGTGCAAAAGTGTTGTGCAATTCGATATCGGTCAGCGACAAGGTCCTTGGCGTGTTGTTGATAAAAATATGGAACGAAGCGGTATACTTACCGATACACAGTCAGTCGATAATTCGTAGAGCCAAGCGCCGAGATCACCTTTGTTTTGCACACTCACACACGCCTCGTTAAAAATCAATTCGTCATAAGTGCAATTTTCGGTCGACATTGCGGCGTTAAATTTAATTCAAAAATCGTGTTCGAAGCCGAATTGTTCGTTCAAGCTTGTCGAGCGGCGCGCGGTTTGTAGGTATAGGTCATCGAGAAAATGCTTGTTCTGAGGTGAAAGTACAGAGCCGTAAACGTTGACGTTAGCAATCGCACGCACAGCCACGTTATCAAAGATGTGAAAAGAAGTCACAACCGAGGAAGGTCGATTATTTCGCGACCGACTTTTTGTACCGCTCGAATTATAAATTTAATTTTTTTATAACAGAAAAATCAATTTTAATCAACGGAACACAAAATAACGACAAATGTTTACTAGAATAAATTTTTCATCTCGTAAATTTTTCAACTGATTTATTCGAAATTAATTGAATAAAAATTTTTGGGATGGTTTTTTTATTGCAAACATTGATTATTTATAATCAATGGAGGACTAATAATATTAGAGTTGAAAGCAGTCGTCGAACCGCGGTAACCGTTAATAACCATTGACCTTTTTCACAATAAATATACAGTTTGACGATATCAATGACTAACGCTCACTTGTCTTGAATGCTCGTGCTTCTATTCAATGAGTTACGTTCATGCTTGAAATTATAACGTAAAAATATGTCACCAAGAGTGGTCCGAGACTTTATGTAAACACCGTGGCCTAGAATCATCTCAGCCAATAAAAATAAAAAAAATCCTTTTTTACACGCGACTTCTCTTCCATTTAAATTTTATTTCTCCATTTAAAAAAATAGTGACATCTCTCGCCATTGAAAACAACCAAACTAACAATTTGTTTAAAAAATATTCCCAACGTGCAAAAGAAACATTTACGGTCAACAACTTTATTTATTCATTTTCGAGATAAAAAAAAAAAATTGCGAGAAAATTTTATTTCTCGATTATAATGAACTTGACAATTTTTTTCATTTCATTTATGAATTGAAATTAGAATTGAATTTGGCATTAAACTTGTTGTTTCCACATACACTGTGAATTTCGTCGTCAAATATTTGCTCGCAGGATTATACACGCGCAGACGCATGTGACAATGGCAGAGGATTAAGTTGGCGGATTGGTCGAATGAATCAAACGCAACTTGACAGGGGCGAGAAATACGGGAACAAAGTAAAAGATACTCGCGGATACTTACGTCTCGAGTGCAAGATCTACACGCTCGCGAGATAAAGAGCGTGACGATGAAATGAAGAAATGCACTCGTAAATCGATTTGTTTGCCCTTTCAATACCAGAACGAGGAAAAACTCGTGCTCTTCAGACGTGACCCGGTTCCCCCCCCCCTTTCCGTTCGGCATGGAGCATTTACAAAAAAAAGTTTTAACGATCCTCGACAGTTGTTCATGCGTCAAATAATTTAACGACGTCGAGTGGATTTCGTATTCCAGGCGCTGACTCGTCGTCCGCAGAGAATTGTTTGTCACGGACTCGCGTGAATGAGAAATTAAAATAATCAAATTGCAGCGAGATCGGCGTGTTTGATGTGTTCTCATCTGGCAGATTTTCGTTTCTATTTTTTGGCTATTGTTGCCGTCAAAAGATACCCGGGATGTTGAGAGTACAATGCCCGGTACAATTATCCTTGAGATTCTAACGGACTCAATGCAACGTACACGGCAGCAGCTTTTATTCCCATTAATTAGGAAACTTAATGTGAAACACACAGTTTTGTTCTTTCCTGTGTACACTCGAAACGGAATTCTTATATCAACCTCGCACCCGTGGTGCTAATTTTTCATGCAAAATGGCTGTGTTATCTTTTGCAGTCTTTTCAAAAATATCGTACCATCGTTTTTTTATTTTTTTTTTTTTTTATTACTTACATACCGACTGATCCGAACAAATGAAATTTCACAATCTTTTAAAGACATCAAAATGCTAATTTCAACTTTTTCTGTTATGCAATCTTCTTTTATTATAGACAACAGAAACTCGTTTCCTTTTCATATGGATCTCGGCGATATTTGTTTTGTGCAAAATTAAAAAAATGTGCATTCAAAATCCTCTCGCTAAATTATGATAGTGAGTATACAGCTAATCCAAGTACATTCTGGTCAAAATAAAAAACGTCAGCAAAAAATTGTATGTTATTCTTGTGAGAAGTGTTTTGTTTTGTTTATTTGGTTTTTATTTGGACCGGTGTAGTTTTCGACCAAATGACTAGACGCGAGTGGTTCTGTTTCGGTGAGAGTGCGGTTCTGAAACATGACAGTCAAAGTTACTTTGTATCTCTTTGCCTTTTCAATTAGCTTGTATCATTTATTTTCACCCAATGATTGTTTAATTTTCTGGGGAACTTCAATTGGAATGTTTTGATTCTATTTGACAATTTCGTGCAACCAAATCTATCGTCCATTCAAGAAAATCAATTCAACACAATATCAGAGCAAACGTATAATAACTAATTTTCGCTTCCTCTCAGCCTTATTATATTCTAATTAAAAATATAGATAACAAAACAAGATCCACGTTGAAGAACATTTTTCTTGTTATTGCGTCAAAATTTATAACAACAGTTGTTTACAAAAGGTATTCATTTTAAATCCGCAATAAACAGACCGGCAGAAAACACAAAGTTGAATATTTATAAAATGGTTCGATTAAATTTCGCCAGGAACAAAATAAAGCTTAACGAGTCCACAGTGTTGACGGTGAAAATCAGCTTGAAATATTCGCCGAGTTATTAACTGGCGTGTGCGTTTGACGGTCTGCGATTGGTTGCAGGCCGCGTGTTATCACGTAGGAGGAACGCCTGACAATGTAATTATTAACTGCGTTATAATTGCATTGCCGCACACAATAACTATCAATTATAGATCCCTGCCGAAATCATCGCCCTACCTATATAACAAGTAGCTGCGAATGCTGCCCGAATGTAACCACGCCGTCGAATCAACCAATCGTAATTGTTAAAGTAACTGCATTATATGTATAAATTTATCTCTACCGTATTGATTGAATTAGGATCAATATTAATACGGCTTCGGATATGAAAACCGTTAGTTCGCCCGGTCTAGGTCGTTCCAAAGATAACAATTTTTTATATACATATTTTTTTATTATTCGATGCAGTAACTTAAAAAATACACATTTCCAGAATAAATGTCATAAACAAGTATGAATGTTGTTTGTATGTTTTTATTTTCACGTTTGCCGATACTAATTTTATTACAACTTGAATAAACAATAACGTCAGCAATTCGTTCTTGACTCTGTAACACCGCAACTGCCTTTTATAAATGATGAAAAATGGAATATTAGAGATGGAAAAAAAGTAGAGAAAAGGTGGCCGTGCAATTAGCGCTCTATCATGAAACAGAATGCAATTTGGCACTAGGGATTCTTTTATGTATGTTATACTTCAATTAGTGAATTCAACGGCATACCTTTCCAAGTTTGTACATAGAAGAATCATTACGTGTTCGTCGATTGAAATTTTGCTAACTTACGAAGTAATTAACTTCAAATCGACAAAGTTTGCCGGTGGCTACAATTTTGCGTTACACTCTACTTTCTTACGAGTGAGACCAGTCTTGCGCTCGCCCAACTTGCACTAATCTTGACTTCGCCCTCCTGCCCTACGCAATTTCTTGTCGCTCATAATGTCAAAACTGCTTCCACGCGACAACTTTGCTTCTTAAATGACGTCGTTTGATAAGATTCGACTTTTCGCTCCTAATCGCAATTACATTACCATTGTCAAGACTCAGCCGAGAACTTGAAAAAGAAGAAAGCACCGAAACAGTCAAAAGCTCTGCCAGAGGAAAGAATTTTCCACCAAATCGGACAATTTTTGTTCTCAAAATAAAAAAAAAATAATGTACAACTAAAAAATGCACCCTCTCTCTTGAGAGTGGAAAAAGTCTCTCCACTAATAACGTCGAATTCGATGAAAAAAATTAGCATTCATGAAAAAAATGACTCGAGTGTAAAGCACACTTAGCAGTCAGAAAACTACGCGAGAAATCCCGGCAACGGTCTCGAGCGCGTAATGAATTCGCGCTCATTAACATATCAGTGTGCAAAGTAGGCGAGATAAAATGCGAACAAGCAATATTCATCGGTCGCATGATAATTCAGTCATCAATCGCGACCATTAAAAAATCGATAGCGTTTGCAAAATGGTGCAATTTTGTATCATTCGGACAAAACCGACGGTTTCAATTAAAAAAAAAAAACGAAAAAAAAAGATGGAAGCATGAAACAGATTTTTCCCTTTTTCTTCGATCAAATTTATTTTATGGAGTGGGGAATTCAACGCAATCAATTGGCATCGAGGAAGCTTTTCATAAAAGATACCTAACGATCAGCGGGGCGTCGCAGAGTCTACGTAATCGTCCAAGTTGCAAAGTTCCCTCGTCTAATTACGATCGCTATTCGCAAATTTACAAATCAACCCCTACAACGACCCGGGATAATAAATATTAGAAGAATTTCGCGAGACTCATCAAGACGGAATGGAAAATTCTTCGCTGATGATTGTTTAGCGTGTGTGGGTGTTGCGAGTATTTTGACGTTTGGGACAGATGCGCGAGTGTGTGTGCCAAAATTTGCATACAACAGAATCAGCCTCTATTCCAGTCACCTTGGCTGAAAGGACTCTGATTGCGTGCAGCTGGCACACAGTACCTTGCTTGCCTCAATTAACGTACGTACGTTGTGGTCAGGCTTGAAATGAAACTTCATTTTGAGCCCCGTCTGGGGGGGGGGGAAAGAAGACAAAAATTATCCCAGCAGCGGAAAATTCGAATTTCGAGGATCCACACGCGCAGACTGTTATGTCATCCCTGCTGTGTGTGTTGCCCATTAATAACCAACACTTGCCGTGCACGCGCCCTTTAACGCGTCATATTTGCACGTTTAATCAATACATTACGAGAATTTAACACCGCCAGACACAAATTGTTCCTACGCAAATATCTAAATCATCCTGGCTTAGTCGATGATTAGATGACTTCATAAACGTGTTCGTAGAGTACAGCCTGTACAACGTTAGATCCCAATTTATTTCAGAGACGAAATTTCAAATATAAATTCCAGTTCAAATATTGCGAGGATAACATAAAAAATCGAAACCACGGAGGGAGGAAAGAAAGTTGTTGAATAATCCCTGAAAGATGAAATTGGTTAGTGAAAATTTGTTATAATCTTCTTGATTTATTATACTGTGCGAAAGTTCAATAAAATTATTTTTCACCTGAAAGAGCTAATCTATCACTATTGTCGGTAGGTTTTTGTTTGTTTGTTTGTTTTTCTTTACTGTGTGAAAGTAACGAGTTTTTAACAGGGCTATATTTTTAAAGATAATGGAAACAAAAAAGTTTTTCCATTCTCGAAAAAAAAGTTTTTTTTTTTTTTCATTCTCCAATGAAATATTGGAGAATTATATTAAATAACGGACGTGCAATCGATAATATCGACATTTCGGTAGTCTAATGGGCGAGTCGTAAATGTTTATGGATCTACAAGTTAGCCAGTGTATATAAGGAGCAGTTGAAGCTGCGAGACACAAACTATAATGCTTATTTGTTTGACAGAAGTTAAAATGTTTTCAGTTATTGTACTTACGAGCTTTTCAATTTAATTTCTTGGTAGCCTGCACAAAGGGTTATTTATGAAACGTTCAGGATGAGGAGAGAGCTTGCAGTTTCTGGGACTTTTGCTTTTTAAAAAGTATCCAAATAATTGAAAAAGTTTCAATGTATTGCATTTTTACTGACTGTATAAAGTGACTTGATCCTGAATTATTTCAAATTTAAAAACGTCGGGCAAACTTCTTTTTTCGTTCTTACACTGAATTAGCGGCTCAAAATTATATGAACAATTTTCACATCTCGCTCGGATCGAATTTCTCATCGAAAATTCTTTTCCAAAGTTTCGATTGACTTTACACTTTTTTAACTTTCATCAATAAGTCGAAAAAAAAATTTTGTTTTCCCAAAAGTTTTCGTATCAATGAAAAGTTGAATATCGATTTTGATATTAAAATCGCTTTTGTTTTTTACTCAATTCATTTTAACGAGCAAAAGAAAGAACAAAACATAAGTGACAAGATTTTTGACGATTTTTTGTTATTTTTTGTTTTTTGTTTTTTTTTTTTTTCTAAAAAAACAAAAACAGATTTATTCGACAAAATTTCAATCTAAAAGGTTTTTCATTATTTTTTCAATAGCAAAAATGTTGTAAAAGTCTAGCAAAAAAAAGTACCGAGAAATTCGTTAGAAGTTTTATAGAAAAGTTGATAAAAAAATCAGATCCAATCGTTTTTGTAAATACCAAAATGAAAAGCAATTTTTTGAAATGAATTTGAGAATGAATTTTTTGTTTAAAGATCAGAATCTTGAAACGATATTGCCGGACGTGAATGTGTTATTTGAGGAAAAGGAATTAACGAGATGACACGGGCAACATGTCAATGATAATTCCGTTCGTATTGTAGCGGACCATAAAGCAAGCCACCAAATGGACCGACATATCGCACAAAGACAAAGGACCCATTCAATTACGATGGCACTTGGAGAATATAGATCCGCCATAATTCACCGCTGTAAATACATGACTTCAGTTGGATCACACGAAGCTGAACTTGCGCACGCTTACATTACACATTTATAGGCACTTTTAGAAGAGGTGCAAGTGCTCTCTCCATTGTAATGAGAAAAGTATTAAATGTGCAACGAAAAAGAAATCGATCGCGAATTATGCAAAGACAATGAAGGTTTACGATCGCAACCGGCTCAAGTATTAATAAATCTTTTAATTAATACTCAAGCAGCATTTTCATAATGAATCAGTCCTCGATATGACATTATTTTGTTCGTATTATATTCCACGTTCGCTTATATAAAATCACATTCATAAAATATTTTATTATACATTATCTAAAAGTGTATGTGTGCTTTTTATCATTATTTTTGTTAGTTTTTTTGTTGTTTTTTCGTTGGTAATTTTTTATATTTGATGGTTAATTTTATATATATTGTAATAAATTTATAATGTTATAAAAATGAAAACCATTTCTAAAGTTGAAATTAAAATTAAAGATCGAAACGATTAAATGCATGACTAAGGAGAAACAAGAGTAATGTATAATAAAATATTTTATTATACATTATCTAAAAGTGTATTTGTCCTTTTTATCATTATTTTTGTTAGTTTTTTTGTTTGTTTTTTTGTCGGTAATTATAATAAATTTATGTTATAAAAATTAAAACCATTCTTAAAGTTGAAATAAAAATTAAAGATCGGAACGATTAAATGACTAAGGAGAAACTGTTTCAAATGAGTGTTAGAACTCAGTTGCGGAAGTGTCACATATTACCCTCGCGTTTCACAATTACGTCAAATACCCCTAGGCTGTACAAATGCTACTTCATATGCAGTATATATAACTGGTCTAGTCCAAATGAAAAACACTTCTCATAAAAAAAAACTGTACATATTCTCAAAAGCAGAAAGTGATGACTTTTTATAAAGACCAGGATATGTTTCGTTTTCTAATTTTGGCGGTATGTTCAAGCTTGCCAAAAAAAGCGTGATCGTTAATTTAAAACTCAGAAAATATTATAATTACAAAAAAGGAAACAACTGATGCAGATTAAAATGTATATTTCCGTTTCTAACTAATGAGTCAGTAAAAAAGTACAGCTTCTTTTTTAATTAGGTTATTTTGTGATTGATAAATAGACGACCCGTAGAATTACTTTCCAATATAGGCGTAATATCTTCATTACGCCTACATTATATTTACGTATAACTCTACGGTTATTTTATTCTACAGATAAAAAGAGATTTCATTTCAAGGATCGATTGCAATGGTTGAAATAAACACTTTTACAAGTAGTCATTTTAAAATAGAAATCGCAACCAAATTCACTTCAACTGAGAATTAATCTCTGGATTGATTTTTATTTCAAAAATAAGTTTCATTAAAATTTGACAAATATCGATCTATGCAATTGAATAGACACAGAAATAGAATACCTTGTACTAATTTCTGGCACGATCATGTCAATAACACAATACATTTTTTGAGGCAAATTATTTAAACAGTGGTTATAAACCAAATTTTAAATTATTTTTTGAAATTTTAAACACTTAAATTGAAAATAAACATTTGTCCAATAACTCTGCTCTGATTATAATTAAATTTGTAGAATAATTTTTTCAAAAACTTCGATTGAATATTAAAAATGAATTTTTTCATCCGAAGTTTAAAAATAATTTTACAATCCAATGGATTCTTTTCAATGGATAACTTGAAGTGTGAATGAGTGAATAAATCTCGTAATAGTTTTTTGAAGTAGAAGAAACTTAATGAACGACACAACCAAGTTATTATTTTTCTGATTCGCAAGACGGATCATCCCATGGCATTATCTCTGATTCCATCAAATTCTTGGCTTGTAACATTTGTAGCAGATCGTTTTTGTCCAACCTCATCTCTGGGATCAATGAAAAACAGCCCTCATTACTTCTTATAATGAAATTCACTAATGGAAATAATCATCCCTGAAATCGAATAGCCCAAAATATAAATATCGTTGGCAAAGGGGGAATTCGATTTCAGAAAAATACTCAAAAGCATTATCACCGTTAAATTACCAACACTTGTCGAGCTGCTCGGGTTCAAAGACAAATTTATTTTCTTTGAAATATAAAGCTCACCAGATGTCTCCAGATGGAACGGACAGCACTAACCAGCAAAAGAATTGAATTCCGTTGCCTTGTATACTCGACGACCAAACTGCTTTCATCTGTACCACTCTTTTATTCTTATCTGTAATTCGTCTTTTCTTTTATTTTTCTAGGTTCTCTTTTCTACTTATTTCTATCCGGGGTTCCTTTTTTATATCAAATTTTCCACTGTCAAACAAATTAGCGATTGTGAATTCAACTCGCGACTCTCGTGTGGTGGTACACTTGGTTGTCAAAATTGTAACTAAGAATCAAGCAGGATATGTTCACGTCAAGCACCTAATACTAAAATCTTCGGAGGAAACTCAATCAATAATACGTCACTGTGTATTACAAGTAATAAACCATGCTCCATTCCAAGACATTAACGCTGGTTCAATTCCATTTGACATCTGATCAAATTTCCAAGGCTTTGAAAGGAGCCGCGGCGCGACACGTGTCTACATAGATTCAGATTTAATCAGGATTATTATTACATGAAGACGCTGAATGACAAGACGAGCTTTGGCATCTGAAATTGGAATAGCGCTTCGACACGAGGGACAGGATGATTGTTCAATTCAAAATCATATTGACATTCATCCCAAATTCGCAATCTGCCGAAACAAAACATCAAATAATTAATCAAAATTCAATCCAGACGATGTAGATCGAGCTAAGCTTTCTGCATCATTATACTTTCTACAAGATGCAATCGCTAATTAGCCCGGCTATGTTAACTGAATAACAAAGTTTTTTTCAGGACAAAAAATAATAAGGGGCTGTTGTACACCCACTTCCATTGTTTTTTTCATTGTTAATTGAGAAAAAAGATTTTCCAAAAGTTTTGTTTACTATTTTTTATCTCCCGCAGTGATTAGCGAAACGTTGGGGTAATATCAGATCATAAGAATGAGGAAAGGAGTAGCGCCAGGGAGAAAAATGCTCCTCGGTCAAAGTCCACTAAGATCTTATGTAAGCTCAACAAATCGTGAACTCGGCGAAGGAAGTAATGTTATAAATGGCGAAAAGCAATGCCGGGCAAAGGAAATAAGAACTTAGCAAGAAACAAAACCAACCTGCACACTCACACTAAGAGATATGACCACGCTTCTCTGACTGTTAAGTACACCGACATTCATTCACAAATCACTGCGCCATTAATTTTTTTTCTTGCCTTCGATTTAATGCAGAAAAATATGGTAAGTTTTTTGTATTGTTTTTGTTTGCTCGCAAAAAGTCGTTGTCATTTTTCAAAATTTCGGTAACTCCGTAATAAACATTTCATTTCATCTGAGGATCTGTTGACTATTGTGGGGCTTCGTATTATTTGCACAATCTGTTGGCTCCACTTTTCGGCCGATTTTGTCAATGTAAACTTGAACTTCTGTATGCGGCGGTTGAATGTGTTTAAATATTCGTCTTCCTTCAATAAAATATTGTTTGTACGGCACAGACCAAACACACGTCCAGCCGAATTTATGCGCTATCCGAGCGGTGTATCTGAATAATTAAAACAAAATTAGACAGTCGACACAATTTAACGATACAACAAATCTCGCCGGACGGATGAAATTCGAAACCTCTCTCGTGTGTTTCATTACACATTTTTTATATCAAATTCCAATTAAATGTCAGACATCTCATTAAACTGAAAACGAGTATCAAAAGTATGTATCTTGATTTTTAACGCTCAATGAACGAATTTCATCCACTCGTTCTCATCAGCGGAATAAATTATACTCAAAATAATGATGATGATAATCATAATGACTGGGGCAAAAAAAAAAAATTTACAGAAATTTTTACTCGTTGCGTACCTGCTGGTACAATCGATACGAAATAATTCGTGGCCGCAATTTCGTGCACAACACCAGCTCTCGCGAATAAGTTTCGAGGCGAGACCCTTAAGTTTGAATTTCGGATCGACCGCTACGTAACTGCACTCAAAAATATGCGAAGCACCGTGTTTTTGCCACAAATTCGGCTGCTCAGTTACGTAAGTGGAGAAGCTGATCAGATCCCTCGTCCGTTCGCAATCACAATTTTCAATTAACCTAAAAAAAAAGGTCAAACAAACGATCAACTCATTTGCCAACTCGAAATTGGATCCACATTTTTGTTTGCTAGTTTGATAATCAAAAAAAAAGCTTTCACAAATATTAGAGTTAATTTACTGGAAATCCTTATGAATGTCGTCAGAAGATAAGCAGGTATTAACCGCGACACCGGCGATGCTCTGATCCAAGGTTTCCGCGATCACAGTTATACCATCTCTTACGTGTTTATGCATAATATAAATCAAAGTGGGGGATGGCTTTCCGCTCAAACCAATGTTCACCATTGTCGGTTCGTACCTAAAGTATGTGGCGCGCATAAAGTTCATTACATTGTCGTAGTCAGGAGGAATCGCAATTCTCACCGCAAAGGCTGGCGCTTGCTGAAACGCCATAAATATGTGTCCATTCAAATGTTATCGATCGAACGAAATTATCACACAGAACTTGATGAACTTGCTTGTAATCATCGCTTTTTCTTTTTTTTTTTGTTTGCTTTTTTTTAAACAAACGTTTCATTAACGAATGAAATTTAGCACTCTTTGGAATATAAATATTTGCGGAATGAAAATAAAACGGAAAACGTTCGTTCTTGATATAATGCCCGGATAAACTGATCATTTCATTTTTCATGATTGGAATAAATTTAGAGATGATTGAACATTTTCTAGCAAAAATAAAAAAAAGGGTTTCATATAAAAATAAATTGTGGCAATGCAGTTGAGCCCTAAATATAGAAAAAGTTGAAATAAATAATAAATAAAATTTTATATTGAGTTTCAATTCGTATTTCGAGTTAGTTTAAAAAAGATTAACATAACCAATTTACCTATGAATGTTATGGTGATAGTGTCGATTCAAATTTTAAATGATTGACTTGTATCCAAACAGTTCATGCTCAAAAAATGTAAACATTGATATAAAAATAGAAATCGATGTCCCTTGTAACAAAAACAGACAATTCATTTTGTATTCATAGGCACTCAAAAAACCAACTAATCAAAGCGGTAATAAAAACAACCTGTCGTGTGTCATTGTCTTTCAGGAATATTTCTAATTTACATATAATGTAAAATAGTACGTACAGTCGCATAATTTTTTTTAAAATAGAAAGAAGAACTTTGTAAACAGGTTACAGTTGAAAAATTAACAGCAACATAATTAAGTACACATTACATAATGACATTTCCGATAATGACGCGGTACAAATTTTATTGATTTTAACAACCCTTCCATGTATTAATTAATAAAAAAAACTATTTCTGGTACTCGTGAACTTTGCTAATTACATAAAATCATTTTTTTAATAAAAAAATCTGAAAATTATCGTTGAATGTGAATTAAACTTTTTATATATTAATTATGCAAGCATCATCATTGTAAAAAACAATTATTTAGGCAAATTTTGATGTTAGTATTGAGATACACTGAATTATTTACTATATTGAATACTGAATACAGCAATTATTGACTAATAACTATTGAATAATTAGGGTAGAGTGAAATTATAATATATTCATAAATATGAACTATATAAAAACAAGATTAACATCTAGCCTTATTAATACATAAACAAATTTATTTATAACCACGTTCAAGAAATTCGATTAAAAATATCTCAAAAATTTATCTATTAACAATTCAGAGTAAATTCTTTCAGTTATTTTTTTACAAATAAAAGGAAAAGAACAGTGAGAAATGAATAATGAAGTTATCATTTATTATTTTGAGTATCAGTTTTAACGTTTTTCTATAAACTGAATTGAAATTTTTCTGATACAAAATTTATTTTTCCATCTATAAAACCAGCAGAACTGTGTCACGTTTATTTACATCAAATACAAAATCGTTATTTGTTTATACTTATTCAACTTGAAAAAATTAATAGTTAAAATAAAGTTTACAAAAAACTTGTAAATATATAAGCTCCTTGCACATATGAAAAGAAGTTTTCACATACTCAGAACCATTTCATGATTATATGTACTGGATTCAAACTGAAAATTACATTTTACATTGATGTCAATACGCTATTAACCTCTGACTGAGCGTAACAACTCCCTTTGTTATAGCGCGACAAATTCATAATTCTCAATAGTAATTCTACAGTGAAAACAAAATTGTCCCCGAGTGAATTAAACCCACTTTGGATGGAGTTGCGTATGTGCACAGAGGCGCAACCGTCACATGTCGGAACTTTTGTCGTGCGTGGAGCACGCAACAACGTTTGCAGCGACGCAGCCTAAACGACGAGTTCCAGGAGCGGCAGAATCCGTGAAAAATTGTAGCCATGTCTGTCGGGGATTTCGCACGTGGTATTACATTCCAGGATGAAATTCGCGAGCAACATTTTCTGGAGTTTCCCGCGAGGTGTCAGTCGAGAGAAACGAAAGCACGAAACTGATCTTACTCTTTTGTTTTTCAGCTCGTTTGTCGCTGTCTGGAATTTCCATTGCTTTCCGGCGTGTATCTCCAATCTGGAAACCGCTTCCGAGTACGAGGCCGGGTTGTGTACACAGAACTATTATTCAGCCAATAAATGCACAAGAGAGGAACAATAAAAAAAATAACAGAAGAAAAAGCGAAGACTGCAATTGCGACTTTCTCGTGCTTCTCATTGTACGGGTCATCGTTATTTTACATCACCAACTCTGAGAAATATTGACAGTCTGGTATATATAATTTTATTTCATTTCATTTCACATACTCAATTTTCAAAATATTGAATTTAGTTTTAAAAAGAAATATGTAGTTTATCGTTGTCATCTGAGCAAAAATGGATTGAATTGAAGATTTTTTCAGGCTCAAGTTTCAATCTGTTTGTTATCAATTTTCCGATTCGAACCAACCGAATTCTATCCAAAAAATAATTTCGAGTTACTAACTATTTTTAATTAATACTTTCTTGGTGTAAGTTTTTTAGGCTTTTATCTTTTGTTTCACAGCTGTTTGAGCTTTTAATTTGATTGAACTTTTAAATTTGAACAATTACTGGCTATTCATTTATAGCCAAACGCTGATCAAATACCTGAAAACATTTTCAAATTACAAAAAGAACCTTCAAACATTTATTCACCTTTTTATCAATTTTTTATCATATTTAACTGTCTATAATGCTGTATCTCAATTAAAGCTAATTCCAGCGTTCAAATAAACCGAACAAAAATGTCAAAAATTCCGTTCTTCAATACAAAACCGATAAGACTCGCTAAGACCGGGAAATCATATGATTTTTTTTTTCTATCTGTAACAGCACATCAAAGAGCAATTACCACGGCTGGAAGTAATCAGCAATACAAATGCTTATCGCACGGAACAGCGATTTTGGCAAAGGTATGGCACTGGAAAAAAAAACACATACAAATTTACAAGACTGCATTGTAATCCCGACGGTAATGGAGACGCCTCAGATTCGCTGATACCGAATCGCTCTGTAAAGGCAAATATAACGCTGAAAACTTATTCATTCGATTCCTCTGGTGCATTTCACTCGAGCTTCTCTCGGCAAAGGTGTCAAAGGATTTACGACTTGGCGCGGTGCGCTGATTTCTCGCGCGATCGGTCGGGAGGACGAATAAAACGGAGGCAAAGAAGAAAGAACGAGCCCTGTCCGGGGTGCAGACTGCGCTAACCCTAGCGAGACCAGCGATAACTCAGCATCCTCCATTCATTCATAGCAGCTGCAAAGTGATACGGGCGGCGCACGTATCCTGACTGATTTATATGTCACCGAGTCATACATGCGCGCCCCGTTTCTTTATTTTCGCCTCTCGCGCGTGCTTTATTTTCCTACTTTATTCCAATTGCGCGTCGCTTCCATTATATATCCCCGTGTATTCCATTATTTTTCGCTCGACAAGTACGCCAAGATATTTCATTTGTCGCTCTCGCGCGTAAATCAATCACCGATCCACGACCGAGTACTATTTTGAATCACGTCCCCCATCATAAACCAGAGAGCCATGTCAAATTGTTCCTCACCTTCTTAATATATTACTTTTTTTTTTTTTGGTCGCATTTATGACAGGCAAATTTGAATACGAGATTGTACCTTAACCTCACTCAAAATTCACGAACGTCAACTCTTTCAACGATTTCAATTCAAATCAAAATATCGAACGACATTTAATTAAGGGAACTTTTGTTTCTGATTCGACGAAAAACGACCGACCCTTTGTGATATTTTTTTATTGGCTATACATACGATGAACAACTTTTTCATATCGTATATATTGGAACCTTTGGTCCGCTAAAGTATTCATGCAAAATTCTAATTTTTTGTTTTTTTTTGTTTTGTTATTTTTGTGTGTCGATTTAAATTTATTAATTTCAAGCGAATCTTTTTGACCTATTGGATCGATTGTTAAAAGAATATAATTTTTATCATTTTTAATTTTTTAATGACAGTTAAAAACTAGTCATTTATAAGTAAAAAATGTAAAGCCCTTTTAAGATGAAAAATGCCCCACGTAACTTCAATTTTTTTCATTATTTTTAAACGAAAGTCTTCTCAATTAAATTGGTTTTTTTCTGCGAGGCATACGTCACGTAGCAGCAATCTCGACTAATCGCACATTTAGCAGACAACTTCACCTGTTCGAGTAACATCCGCGTGGCAAAAACAACTCAATTCTAGGAGATTGCCCTTCACCTGCGCACATGCAAGCTCGTCCCGTTTGACTGGCGTTAAAAACAACACCCATTTTATTCTCATACAATTTTCATCGATCCAATTTTATACGCATCGCGGCATAATCCACCTTACGTCATCCCATACAAAACGAGACCCAGTGAAATCAACCCGGGTGAAAAAAAAAGTTGATTAATCTTTAAATTCATTCGGCGGAACGAAGTTTGTGAAATCCCGCGGACAAAAACACCAGCCAGGAGAGAAAGGGAACAATAAAAACCCAAAGCATTTTGTAAGAAATGGTTTATTTCACTTACAAAAATGTGCTACTTCACATATGACTAGGAAAGACTTCTACAAATATTTACAAATTGTTTCGTTCGACCGAATCATACCAAATGGAAAACTACAACTCGTGTCAAATTACGTCTAAGTCCTTGGGCTGAAAGTTGCAGTTCTCCGACTCGTCCCTAAGATGAATTAGAACTGGCCTTTGCAGCCTTGTCTTTTTGCATTCTTCTAACTTCGGCTATTTTTTTGTGGTACCCAAGAGCCTCTTCGATTGTTACAGGTGTTAGCTTGGGAGCAGTTTTGGTCTCAGCTGGCAGACGCATCTCCATGTGATCTACTCCAGGTGGTTCCACCCCGACGTAATTTGCTGGTAACATCTCAGCTTCAGGGTTGAGAGGGACCAAGGTCACAGCTTGTGGATCAGGATCCCGAATCTTATGGACGATTTTACCGGGATTGTACGTCAGATCTGGATTAACATCTTCGTCGTCAGAGTCTCGGTTGTTGCTTCTGAAGTAAAAATCGAGATTGGATGGTTCAGCGTAGATGAAGGAAGATCGGTCGTCCTGGTAGTCGGCCTGTGCCAGAACCAGAAAGGCAGCTACCGATGTGTACAGCAGAAAACGATTTGTCAGGTTGATCATGATTTGTTTGTGACGATTGTTCAAAGCAGTCGAAGAAAAGTAACTGAATGGGCAGCTATGGATAGAGTGGTCTTTTATATCGGCTATGCCCAGGTGAGCGACCAATAAGACGGACCGGCCAGCTGACGGTGATGGAAGGCCGGGGTAGCTCAACCAAAACATTTCAGCAGGCTCTGGATTTCACGTCTGTCCCGAGGTCGAGTTGCGCAGCATCCGAGAAAATGAACAATCGCGACGAGTCACCGAAAATTGTTCTCGAATGTCGACTCAAAAAAGGCTTTGTTCCAACGAAGTAAGAGCCAATTAGCAATGCTCTTAAACAAATGAATTTGCCAAAAAAAAAACAGTTCTACTCGCGAGTTCAAGCAATGAATTTCGTTTTCAGAGGACTTTTTTTATTGGAATGAAAAAACATCGGAGTCGCGTGGAGCATTTTTGTCATAAGCATTACATCATTTTCAACTACCAAATATTACATGATTTGTAAATGGATCCTTGACGAGCACTAAAAAATTTTGTTCGAATTTCAAATTCTAAAAATGGCCTCTCAAATGAAATCCACACATAAAATGTATATTGACATTTTATTATTCCAAAATCAATATATTAACTACATATTTTGATCGGTCATATATGAAAACAAATAAAATATATACAATCAATCTATAGTCAATATATATATGCAAAGTGTGATCTTTTTATCAGGATTGATTAAACGAATATGCTAACAACATATATATAAAAAACGATCAGTATTTTTCTGATCAATTTATCTGAAAATTAAACTGATTATTACAAATGAAGTTTTCATTCATCGTATAAACGTTATATAACAGAATATACACGTTAATCAAAGCAGAAAATATAAATAAAAGAGGTGTACATTACATCTGCCAAACACCTTGTATGCCTTGCGGGGAAAACTTTAAACAAAAGAATATTTATATTGGTTGAAAATGTTAAATATGAGATTTTTTTATTGAAACAGTAAATCGGAAGACTTTGAGTAACCAATCCTTATTATCGTATGAAAATCAAACATATTAATTCAATTATTTGTTATTAAAGAAAATGAAACATTTTATTTAATAAATACCAAATCAAAATAGTGGCCATTTTAATGAAGATAATTTTACAAA
>JAAMPD010001768.1:20587-64610 GCA_025266255.1 Trissolcus basalis | reverse complement strand
TCAAATAGGGCGCTGGTCCACACATGCATTACATGCCGAGCTGGGCCCTGACTTGGTCTCTATACCAGCGCCCAAAATGACCACATTAGGGCCTAATTTCAGCCCTATTTCATTTTCTACTTGGGTATTTTTCCACTGGTGAGAGAGACCCAGCAGCCGAAAATCAATCAAACAAATCTGCGCTTAATCCAATTTAGCCTTTTGTGTTTGTTGTCCAATCAAGTGATAATTTGATATAGCCATGGGGAAAAAAACTCAAAAGACTCCTTTTAGTGTGGACATATCATTTGGGTAATGTAATTTCAAATTAATTTTCGACTGCTGGTCAACTTTCCTGCCAAATTATATAGTTTTATTATTTATCCAATGTTAATTTTACCCTCCGTTAAGTTATAAAATGTAAATAAAGCCATTTTATTTGTAACTACACCGAGCTCAAATTTTATTTTATTTTTCCCTTTACTTTTATTTCTCCACCTCTATTATCCTATATGGTTAAAAGTATGAAAATCTGAGATGAAAAGTTGGACGCCAAAAGTAAAAGAAGTGCAGGGACAAATCGCATGAAAAAGTACGCAACGATTTATACTTTTCTAACAACTAACAATACTGGATGAAAAACTTTTCCTCTCCTACGGGCGTTACGAATTTGATGTACATATTCATATTTGATGTACATAAACATATTCATAATTCTCAATCAGTGTGTCAGTCAAATTCAATTGACATCGTTCATTAAACCTCCAATCATCAATCTGCTCACTTGAAAATGATCATCCTGGAATACTCTGCGACAAGCCGTAGAACAAAAAAAAAACACTCAAAAAGAAACTCACGAAACTGTTTGTCTGTCTCTCTTGAAAAATCGCACATGTACGCCAAAACGAGCACGAAACATTTCTTCGCAAACTTTGCGCGCGGCGCAATGTTTGCAGCAGAAAATAAAACACGTTAGATTTTGTATCTCTATGACTTTTGCACTAACTCAAATGCCTCAGCGATTAATCTTTGGCAATCGCCTCATCATAGACGCTAAACATGTGCTGCATCGCAGTGCGCTTTCATGGCTCTATTATCTGCATTGCATGGACGAGTATCCAATACGTGTTCTTCACGATAGATGCAAAAAAAAGTAATGAAAAACACAAACTTGTAAAATTTTTTGAAGTGGAAGAACGCGTCGCGTCGATAAACTGGACTACTTTTTCACGATGCACACGCGTTAGTTGATGGATCGATATTTCAAAATCAAGACGTGTAAATGAAAATGTTTACCCTCGTTCCGTTTGAATTGAAAGTACAAAATGTTGTACTCCCTTTAGCGCGGTTGACTGAATCGTAATTATGATTGCAATTGAGAGTTATTCAAAAGGGTATAGTGACATAAATAATGTTGCCTTTTTTCCACTTCGCAATTTTACGGGTCAAGCTCTTTCATCAAAATTTGTTCACGGTCTAAACTAATGAGGGAAAAATACCGTGAGGGTATAATATAAATTCTCGCAATATTCCGCGCGCGACTTTTAATTCAATTAATAGACAGCCTTGGTTCCGAATTTGCTTGGGCAAACAGAATGAAATTGGACGAATGCATTCTGTCATTTAGACTCTTAGATGCGTTCAAAGTGCATGGCTGCAGCTGCAAAATTAGTCATATTAAGTAGGGATGGAATGTTATAATAAGGTAGAATATTTTTATATCGCCTCTGATAGAGCTGACGTAATATCAAACGGAGAAAAAAGTTGTAATAATTTTCAACACAATTTGTATCATTTTTACTGAACAGTTTCATAATTGGAGGGCAGAATCCATTTTTTGATAAAAATGATTAAACCGTTTAGTTAAAAATACCACAAAATCGAATAATTTATATTAAATGTTTGGTCATTATTATAAAATAGTTTTTTAATTTGTATACCAAGTTTGATAATTTCTATATTCGAAATGATTTCTGTCCGTCGCTAAACTTATAAAACAGTTTGGTAAAAATTGTATCGATTCTGGTAAAAATTATTAAACTTTTTCTCTCCGTGCTGAAATATTTTTTGACCGATATCATTTTAAAACACAAATTAAATTTAATGAAATTTTAATCCTTTTATTTATGCTCTTTTCCTGTTTTTAATTAAAAGAATAGAATTCTGTTTCGCTGAAATTACTAAATGTAAAAATTCTTTCCTCTTAGTTGAATTGAACAAATGGCGGTACCAATATTTCCGAGAAAAGTTGGTTCAATAAACAAATTGTTGGACAACGATGAAGTAAACTTGAAATCATTTTACAAGCCCGTTTGAAATTTGATATAGCACCTCGCGGAATTACGGCGAATCGCATCGCGGATTTGCTTTCATTTCGCCGAACGAGTGAATAAATATTTGATGAAAGACTGAATAGCTCAAACAAAAAAAAAGTTACTCCGACTGCTGACTACTCGAAACCGTTGATATTGTAGTATTATCGTATACCTCATACATCGCAATCAATCTGCTTAATTGTCTCATGACGTACTTTCTCGGTATTCGTGTTGCCAAGAGATCCGAATTAAAGCACAAATGTTTTGAGATTTGTCAAAGAATTTAAAAATCAATGTGTATATATTAAGACGTTATAAGAAAAACAAATAAGCTAAGATATGTCCGAAAGTACTAAAATTAGTGATGATAATTTAAGATGATTTATTCAAAAACCATTTTTTTAATCAAAATCGCACATCTGGAATCTATTTTGTATTGATTGTAACTTTAGATAGTGACAAAGGTATAAGAGCTTATACAAAAATTAAAACTCAATAATAAGTGTTGAATGTGAACCAAGCTATGAATTTTAAAATGAGAAAAGCGGAAGAAGGAAATCTTGTTTTTTTTTTTTACTTTTTTTGTTAACATTTGTCACGTATCAAGTAGTGCCTCGCATGTTGAGAGTTAACAATCAATTCAGCATTTCCCCCGAGAGGTCTCGTACGTTATCAGGTCTATTTTATTTTTTTAATAGAACTTTACGCCTGGGCGACCCACAGATATCGCTTCACAAGACCTTAGCCATCGCAGCGACAGGAGTCGTTTGGACGGAACTCTTTCTCTTAATTATACAACTCGGATGACAACTGACAATTGTATGGAACGAAAGATGATTTTATCACAAAACAATTTCTTGATTGCGGTTTTTTGTATCTCCTAAAACAAATACAAAAGTATCTTTTTTATCGTTTTAATTTTTCTCTTGTTTTGTCATACATGTTTCTGGGTCTCTGCGTTTTATAAAAAAAATTGTCAATCAACATTTTGTTTGAATTATTTCGGGAGATGAATAGTAGATCAAATTTCCACTCCAGTTGTTGTATTTTTCAATTAATTTTGTTGAAAAAAAGGTTGAAAAATTATAGTCAAGGGGAAAAAATCAATGATTCTCTACCATCAGAATTACCCGGAAAAAAAATGATCACAAAAAAGGGGAAAAGAGACACTTGAAAATAGAGAAAAAGAAGAAAATAACAATACGAAATCGTGAATTCAAGTACAACCCCACGTGTCAATGAACACAGCGGTCCAGTTTTTTTCGGGCAGTTTTTGATGAAAAAAAATTCTAAGCAGAATATGAAAAGCTGAATCCGAGCAGAATATATATTTTAGGCTGTTTATTTTTTCAAAACCAAAGAACACGTTTTCGAATTGAAAATTGCGACTGTACTTATTTTGTATACTCATTGTACTTATTTTATACTCAGTTTTGTACACTCTTTAATTATTTCAACTAAACAATCATTGTATGTTGAAACATACAATAATGCTGAAATTCAGATACCCAGTTCACGTTTAATTTTCTCGCACAAATGCAATTAAAGCACAAACACGTGTATGCCCTCTTGAAGAACTGATTCCAATGCTGTGATTGAAATTGACGAGAAATCTCACTTGCGTATGATCGACAAAGTTTCCGCTGGTACGGAACAATCGATTACGAGGGATTGAGTCTTAGTTTTTTCATGCGTACAATACACCAAGAGTTTGTACTGAAACCCTCGTCTTTCCGCTGAACCCATCATTCAGACCATGTTAAATCAAAATAATTTTGTTAGAAATGTAACAAATCACTGTTATTAATTTTTTGTTAGAAATATTTTATAAAACTTGAATATTGTGTCATTATTTAAAAGAAAATTAACACACTTTAAAAGGGGCTTTTTTTTCTTGAAGGATTTTTTTTCTGATTGCAAGTGGAACAATTAAAATAAGCTGGATGTATAAAGCGGTGATAGATAGCAATAAACGAGTCTGTTCGACATCGAGTTCATTAATTTGCGAAATAATTGCGTTGGTATTGATTTGACATTGTTCTCGTGAAAGAGTGCAGGTGTCGGAGGTCAAGCACCTACCGTCGTATGTACAAACACGTGAGACTCTTTATCAGACTGGTACTGTATACACCCGCGAAACTTATGTATGTGATATGCACATATATTATATAATGTCTGTCCTAACAATAAATGTTTTCTATCGCGTATACTGCCCATCGTGAAATCCATATGATTTCAATTGTATTACACCGAGAGAAATGTCTGGCTCAAACAAGAACAATTCCACTAGTTGATTTTGAAACTGCTATATACTATAATCACGACTTAACAAACTCACTAACTCTAAATTTAGGTTGTCCTAACTAGATTTATCGATCAGACCATCCACAAAAGTTCAATTCAACTTGATTACGTTGGTTCAGATTTAAATTTGCTCAATCTCCTTATTTTTAAGCTCATTTTCTATTCCACTCTAAATAAAAGTCCAATCTGGGGACCAAATAAAATTATTCTGAATTTAAAAAAAGGTCAACAATTTAAAAAAAACTCTCTGTAATTAAAACCTCTTTTTTTCAATATCTATTTTTTTCTTTTCTAAAAAATATATTCGAAAAATTTTTACATTTTATAACAGAACAAACATTCATTTCGGTTTGAAATCATAAAAACAGTGTTTGACATTTTGTAACAATTCAAACACTTTCCCATTTCAAATCATTTTTTAAAGACAAAATTCAATAAATTCACTAAAAATCATTTTTTGAAACGTATATTTTCTTTAAAAAGGAATATATATTTGAAAAAAAAAAAAAAACATTTTGTAACAAACAAAAAATGTTTATTCTGGCTTGATAATTATAAAAGCAACGCTGAAATTTTTGCAACAATGAACTTCAAACATTTTTCTCAGTGCGATTCGAATTGTTTCGATTACGTCGCATTATGGCTCTCGTGCCGTTCCATTTACGTGATTTACGTTGCTGGCGTGATAATATAGGTACGTATGAATGCAGGCCTCTTTGGCCGACGTCGCATTACTCATTCGGAAACTAAAAGTCATACGCCCGCACTGTCCCGTTTGTCGATGTCAAGCGTTTCCCTTTCCCATCCAAAAGAGTCGACTCTCGATTATTCGTCGGGAGACTAGAGTTCGCATGGATACGTAAATAAAACCGCTCCACTTTCACGTAATACTCGCAAGACATTAGATAGAAATAAATGTCTAATATGCGGCATTATCGAGCTTCGTCAATTTGATTTCAATTTTGTAAATGTGATGTATCTGTGAGAGAATGTACGAGATGACAAAAAAGAAACAAAGCAGCAATAAAAGGATCGGAAGTATGCTTCTGCGTCTGTTTTATATGAATTTAAATCAAACAAATTTTGTATGACCATCCAAAAAGCGAGCTTTCGTTACGAATTTGTCTTGTTGGAATGATTTTCAAAATTCTTATATCAGAGCGTGAATGGAACAACATTTTTTTTCGAGTTTTCGACGTTGTCAAATTGTAATTTAAATCGTTAAGGAAGTTGTTGGGTGGAGTGCACAAAAAAAATATATAAACAGAACCAGTCATTTTCCCAGCGTTGTTTGAAGTTGGAAAATTAAACTTTGATTGGCTGAGTATTAGCGAAACTAAAAAAGGATTGGTTGCGCGCGGGCGTGTCTTCCGTCAAAGCCGAGGCGCAAAATTGTACATTCGCTCGCTCACAAAATTAAGGGATCAACTAATTCGAACGAGAAATATATCATTTTAATGACAATCATACGATGACCTTGAGAATCTCAAGACGAATTACAAATGGTGTATGTGTAATTGACACGCTGATTTTAATGGCAAGTGATTTTAGATATATTGTATATGATATTCGACAACGACGGCTATACGTGTTTCACTTCCCGTCTTGGCATCAGATGAGAGAGTTTATTTTTCAATACCTCCCGTCTGTTTGATGGCGAATACTCCGATACGTTTAATTGTGGTGTACAAGTTGTGTTGCCCCTGACGTATGTAGGGAACTAATGTAGAAACGTTGTTTCATAAATATACCATGTGAACATGTGACAAAAGTGTTGACTAATATTTCACACCTTTTTCCAAAGATATTATATCCTTTCTATAACGTAATATCTGCAAAATTCAATAACGTTTTTATTCATTTTATTTTCTTAATTTTATTTGTTTCAATCAATTAAAAAAATTGATCTGAAACTCTGTCTCTCTATAAATATGGAAATGGGGAAAAATAATTATTTTGCCAATATTTTTTTTTTTTGCTAAAAAATGAAATGGAAGGGTAGCATGGCAACGAAATAAACAAGCTCGGTTGCCAGACAAAGTTGACACATGAAACTACTGTGCATGAATGGTTATTTCATTAAGGTTATAACTCAGAACTGATAATACCAAAACAGATCCCGGAACAATGGAAAACGCCGCAGCGCCGAAACCGAGGTCGAAACACAAATGCGAGAAAACGTATAAAATGATATTTCATAATCGGATGGAACACGCGTCGAAGCAGGAAGTGAAAACTGGCACGAAGAGAAAATTAAGCTGTCTGTGCAAAATAAACATCGAACAAGTTTTGAAAGACGTGGAGGTCTTCGAGCCGGCGAAACATCCCAAACTGATGAAGTAACATTTTCGAATAACATTTTTCAAAACATTTACTTTTAAACTTGAAAAACATAAGTAAATAAAAATCAACAACTTTGTTAATTAAAAGTTCACGCTTGGCGCGTTTCATTGTTTGGTGTTGATTTTTCGGTTGTGGCAAACTTGAAATTGAAAAGAATTGAAACAAATGTTGAAACAGGTATGTGAAAAAAAGCGAGCGAGAAGCTAACGAGCAAAAACTAAAAGACAAGTATGATGTCGACATGAGCTGCTATTTGTCGAGGCGCAAAAAACGCGACACTTTTCGTCAAAACTTAATTAAGATCATAATGGGGTTTAATGTCGATAAAGAGATAGACGGCAAGGACTGGATGACTGATGAAGATATGGACCTGCTGCGATATTATTATTACATCATGCATGGCGTTGACGATGACTACGTGGCCTCCATGGATGATCAGATGCTTCAAAACATTTTTCAATTTGCTATCGCCAAAGTTTATAAACAAGTACAAAAGTACACTTGATCAAGTGGTTCAGGAAGCCAAAGAGGATTACAAATTGAGTGTTAAGAAGGCAGTTGTAGATTTTGTGCTCGAGGAGCCGCTGATACACTCAAACGATATTTACGAACAGGTTCAAAATTATAAATTAGTTCTTCTCACAAATTATAGGATCAGCCAAATGTAAAGGTGATACTTCAAATAACTTTTTTTGGTCTAAAACCCATCCGTTTTTCTATCAATATTATAAAATACAGTATTAAAAAAATCAATATAAAAAAATACAATACAAAAAAATATAATCAATAAATTTTTATATAAAATGAAATTTATGAGAAATGAAAATTTTAATACAACATTCTAGGTGTCAATTATTACCCTATGTGTCACTATTACCCCGGTTGGTCCTAATCCTTACTTATAGTCTTTTTTTTAAATTTATTTATTTCAGTATAAAGGGTCATAATAATTTTTTAATTAAATTTGCATAATTTGTCACTTCAGAAAGAGCTTTCCAACGAGATGAAAGAAATCCAATCTTTTCAACCAGCTCACAGTACTAATTACCTGAAAACAAAAGAAAAATTATCAAGAAAACTTATTCTTTACCATCCATGTTTACGTAAAGTTCTTAATATTTGGTTTCGTGAGTTTGAGTAAGTTCGAATGAAATTTGATAAATTAAATGATCATTCAATTTGTAAAAATTTTTCTTTCAGTGATATCAAATTGGCGAACATGGACACACTCCAGCCTCAACTTTCCTATGATAGTTTTGAATTCAGTAACAACATTTTGGAGATGATTGAGAAAACAAAATTGTTTTTGTTCGAAAATTGGTTGCCTAAAATTTACCTTGTTTGTTTAAAGGTACGACTTTGTTATTGATTTAAATTTATTTTTCGTTTTTATTCAATTGAATAACAGAAAATTGGATGTTCAATTTAGGCAGATAAGAAAAAATGTTGCCAGAGAAGGGCCATAAGCTGAATCTGGACACGAAATTTTGGAACTGCTTAGCAACGGTGATGGAAAACCAACTGCAGAGGCTTTGTTTGAAATCCATCGCCGATTACATGAACCTGCTTAAGGACATAAGTGTAAGCGCAAAAATAAATAGACTGCTCATATAAAATTAGACAAGCCGCGTGTCAATATTTGTGAAATCGACGTGAACGTTCGGGGATGTATTTACTTAAACAACGATATGTCAATAGAATAACAACAGTGGATTCATCCTAAATGCTATGATAAAAAAAAGTTGCGTCAACTTCGATCCGTCGTTTGAGCTGTTTGCAGATACTTTACTTCTGCTGCTGAACTCCTTCCCTGAAGCCATCGCTTCGTTTCCTAGAATAGAAACGAAATTTTATCAAGACCATTCGATAACTTATTTGAAGGTAAATTTTTTTTACTTTTCATTTCTCAGATTTCATTATTAAAAAAAAACCAACAGTTAGTATTAATAGTTCAATCTATAAAACAAAAAATTTGAATGCATTAACGTTTACGTTTAAATTAACTTTTCTTAATCATTTCTTTTCGGTTATCGTGGGAAGATACCGTCGAATATAATATGAATTTTACAAAAAGAACTTTGACATTTCAGCCTGTTATACTTGACGAATTAATCGAGCGCCATTCGGACTCGATTCTTCGGTTGGTTGAAGAGAACAAACTCGGACCGGAGTTGCAAAATCGCGAGTTCGATAAATACATGTCACTCATAACCGAAGATGAAAAAAAGGCCGTGGAGGCTTTCCTGAAAGCAGAGCCTCCGCACTCGTTCGATGAATACTGCCAACTAATCAAAAAGTATCACGAGTTAGCTCAGAGTATTGACTTCGAGCTCACCGTGTTCGTCGGGCTGTTTGAGATGCGTAGAAAAAATTTGTCAGAGCACATGATCTACATGGCGAGTCGTCTGAAACAAGACCTTCTGAAGAGGATGGTTAATGATTACCAGCAAAAAGTCAAAGCGTAAATTTTAAACGATTCATTTCGACCAATTGATCCAATTGCATTCAAAAGAACCCGATCGTCACCCACCATCGCATATAATCAGTCATTCATAATTTGCATCTAATGAAAAAACCGACATCTCAACAGAGCGACCTTGAATAAATTAATTAAATCTTACGCTTTATTTTGCCCTGACATTTTCTAATTAAAAGTTGGTGGTGAAAAATAAAAACGAAAATTTTTCCGATAAATTTTTCAGCGCTGCAATAAAACCAATTAGAAAAGTTTGTCTCTGCGAAGAAATTCGAACCGAGCCCAAGTTCGTTGAATCATTATTATTGTCTTTTATTTTCAGAATAAGCAAGGAGTATCAAGAAATAGCCGAACGGGCTTTGAGCATCCCTCCCAACACTACGGAGTTAATGGAGCTTCGTGCGTTCATGAACAAGGCAGAAACCAAATTAATGTCCAATTTGGAGGACAGATTGCGTGAAGTGCTAAGATACGTTTTATTTCTGTCGGATTTCACACTGCTCTCTTCTGTCGAAATTAAAACTAACAACTCCGCTTTTCAATGGTCTGACGAAAATTAATTAAAAGTTCAAATCGATGGCTCGAAGACTGTGACCAATTCAAAATTTTCAATGTTATTTTAAATGGGAAATTTTGAATTGGCACAGTCTTCGTACGAGCCATCGAAATAATGATGAAAAACCATCAGCACTGGATTTAAATAATCAAGTGACATTTTTTGGCCAGGTACCATCGCATGCCTTCGATTTTTGAAGAGCACAAAAAAATAATCGAAGGTAAGACCGGCGAGTACCAGGAAGCACTTCAGGTCAAGATCGAGCAGTTCAAACAAGACCTAATCTTGTACGAGAAACAGTGCAACGAGATGCAATATTGGGGCAACGTGGATGAAATTTTCCGGTACCAGAAGAAAGCCACAAGCCTTGATAATCGTTTAGTAAACGCCATGACCAGGATCGATAAGTTCAACGAGGAAGAGGAAATGTTTGGATGGGAGCTTTCACAGTATCCTCTCAGAAAGAAGGTGTCATTACCTTTTGACCTTGAAATTTGAATCTTTGACCTTGGAACTTTTTTAATTGTTGTTTCTCATTTGAAAGTTTGTATGTTGCTTTTGATTTTTTATTTATTTTTATTTTCGGAATTTAGATTGCTGACAAGTTGGGTCCATATAAGAACTTTTACGACGCAGCGTGCAATTTCATCTCAAGTCATGAAAATTGGATGAACTCGATGGTGGGCTCGCACGACCCCGATGATATTGAAACCGAGACGGGCATGCTGTATCGAGTGATTTACAAATTGGAAAAAAGTTTCCAAGAGCCGGCAATCAAGAAATTAGCTGAATCTGTGCAAAACAGCATTGAAGAGTTTCGCGAGCACATGCCTCTTATCGCCACCCTGGGCAACCCTGGAATGAAAAGCCGTCACTGGGAACAAGTGTCGGAACTTGTTGGATTCCCAATTAAAGTTGACGAAGAGATGTCGTTAGCAAAAGTATATATTTGATACAAAAAAAGGAACAGTTTTACAACACTGTTTCTTACTTTTTCAATCAAATCCAAAATTAGTTTTTTTTCTAATCCAAATACTTGTAAAACTTCATCTTATATTTCATATTTTCATATTTGAGATGAAAAATATTTCATAAATGCTAACTTTATTTAATATCAAATTCAATTCAATTTTATTTTCACTTAATCTAATCGATGATAACATTTCATAACGTTTTTTATTTTCGATTAATAATTTTTATCTGGCTAATAAATTTCAATTAAGATGCATCCTCGTAGATAATTGATTTCGGGCTGGATGAATATATTCCGAAATTCGCGACAATATCAGAAGCCGCGACAAAAGAAAGTAATCTGGAAAAAGCGCTGTTGAAAATGCACGCCGACTGGACCGATATGGAATTCACAGTGAACTCGTATCGCGACACTGGAACTTACGTAATTGCAAGTGTGGACGAGATTCAATTGCTATTGGATGATCATCTGACTAAAGCGCAAACCATGAAAAACTCGATCTACATAAAACCATTTGAGAAGGAAACTCTGTAATTACATTATCCCACTCAATAATACCAGTTTTCATTCTAGAAATCGAATCCACAGTGGGCGAATTAAAGTCTATAATTGAAATTCCATTGGGGGGTGGAGTACGATTTTGAATATCGTTCTGTACAAAGATTTGCTTTTCAATTTAAACAGAGAATGGGAGGCGACGCTGCATCTGTTACAAGAGATCATGGATCACTGGCTCAAAGTGCAGGCTACATGGATGTATTTGGAACCTATTTTTTCGTCACCCGATATTCAACAACAAATGCCTGAAGAAGGTCGAAGGTTCAGTGCCGTCGATAAGGTGAATAATTTGCATTATCAATTCAAGTACCAAGGAAACAAATTTTCCAATCTTCAAAATTGCTATGTTTATTAAAAACACAATTTTCTATGGATTTTCTCGAAATTGTCGAGCGAATGCCGTTTTTTAGAGAATCCTTATAAGTTAACTTCAAACTTTATACAAATCTATTGGATATTAAAGTTGTGAGAATTTAAAATGTATAATTATTGAACTATAAATAATTGTACAATTTTTTTATCAATTGATTTTGAACAAAGTGAATAGGTGTAATTGTAATTACTATATTTTTATAAAGGAGCACATAATACAGTTCATCAGTTCGAAAGCAATTTAAGAAATCATTAATCTAAATAGTTATCAAACACCTTAAATGAAAAATGATTTCTACCCTTAGTGTTTGTAAAATAATGGATTTCCCATTTTGATGTACAAAATCAGTCGATAATATCTCAAGTGAAAACAAAAAATCAACTTCGAATACGAATCGTACTGCATTCAATCAAACTGAATAAAACATTGATAAATCTTTGTGAAACAATATTGCGATTTATGACAGTATGATACTAATATTTAGACGAATTTATATGATAATATTCCCATTCATCAATTGCTCTCAGGATCAAGATTTTGTTTTTCACTTGTGAATAAAAAAAATTACCATTTAGAGTGGGTTGTAAACTTGTGTTTAAACTTGTTATGAATATTTGATGAATGTTACCTAACTTTCGCGACAGATATGGAGGGACATCATGGAATCTGTGGTTACTGATCCGCGAGTAATGTCAGTGGTGGTAATCGATAAGATGCTCGACCGTTTGAAGAAATCAGTGACATTGTTGGAGTTGATACAAAAAGGATTAAATGATTACTTGGAGAAAAAGCGACTTTTCTTTCCTCGATTTTTCTTCTTGTCGAATGACGAATTGCTTGAAATTTTGTCCGAGACCAAAGACCCGACCAGGTATCAGATAAACCAACATAACTTTGCTTCAATTGTATTACTCCTTTGTACTATAAAGAAAAAGAAATGACAAAAAAACTGTTTCCTTCCACTTGGGGGATTTCTATTTAGAGTTCAACCGCATCTGAAAAAGTGTTTCGAAGGTATCGCAAAATTGAACTTCACTGATGACATGGAAGTAACGACTATGAAATCAACAGAGGGGGAAGAAGTCATACTCGAGGACATAATTGATACTGCGGCGGCTCGTGGTCAAGTGGAAAAATGGCTTGTTGAGTTGGAGACCGATATGAAAAAGAGCGTTAGAGAACAAGTAATTTATTAATACACATTTCAAGCTCGATAAAGCCATCATACGACATGCACAATTTAAAATAACAAACTTTCTTCTGAGAACTCAGAGACAGTTCAGTACGACCAAAAAAAAAGCTAATAATAATTTTCCACCTACGTTTTTTGTGTGAAAGATTAAAAGTACTTTGTTTTATTTTTCAAAACGGCAAGGTAATAAGAGCAATGAACGCCTACACAACAAAACCGCGAAAAAAGTGGGTGCTTGAGTGGCCTGGGCAAACGGTGCTTTGTATATCGCTTCTCTACTGGACAAATGACATTACAGCTTCCTTCCCTAATGCCCCTCAAAGCTTAATGAATTATATTGACACTTGTAACAAACAACTAAACGAAATTGTTGAACTGGTTCGAGGAAAACTAACAGTGCAAAATCGCACTACTTTGGGTAACTTGATTTAATTAATCGATTGTTCGAAACATAGTGGCTATTCGCAATCCGTGTTCCTCCATCGAATTCAAAGCTTGAAACAATTCCTATTGTAATTAGTTTCACCACTGATACAATTTTGCAATTAATGATATTTATAAAATTGATACAATTTCAATCAAATTATTGATCCCTTTAATAACGCTGGATTTTCAATTCAGAGGCACTTGTAACGTTGGACGTGCACGCGCGAGATGTGCTGGTTGAGTTGCATAAAAAAAATGTGAGCCGCTCTGAGGACTTCAAATGGCTTTCCCATTTACGATATTATTGGATTGTAAGTAATATGAAATATCGAAGGAGAAAATTGTGTGCATTCGTGAGATGTTCAAAGTCACCCGAATGAATGGAAATGCAAATTTCATTTAACGTGTTAAAAACAAAACCTTGGCTTTTCTGTAAGCTATTCATTGCACGCAGGTAATTTTTTTTTTTTTAATGTCTAAATAAACTGCACTCTGCATTGACATTTTTTCAAACGTTACTTCACTTCACGTTACTTGGCTTTGTTGACTTATTCAATCATAATGGAATAACTTAGTCGAAAGAACGTTTTTTATCGCACTTTGTTCAAACACAAAAAAACCTACTTTTGTAATCACTTTCAATCAGGAATGCTTTTTGAATGTTAAAAAAAATGTTAAGTTGAATGAGAGTATTGATTTTGCAATTGAAAGAAGAACATTTTTTGTAGGATAACAATTTAGTGATGATGATGATCAATTCGTCACTGAACTACGGTTATGAGTACCTCGGTAATTCATCTCGGCTTGTGATAACGCCTCTGACAGACAGATGTTATCGAACTCTATTTGGCGCTTTGAGCCTTCATTTAGGCGGCGCCCCAGAAGGTCCAGCCGGAACAGGAAAAACAGAAACGACGAAAGATCTCGCCAAAGCTGTAGCCAAGCAGTGTGTCGTTTTCAATTGTTCCGAAGGTCTCGACTATATTGCTCTTGGCAAATTTTTCAAAGTATGTCCTGTATTTTGTCATCTTTTCAGTGAACGGAAATATCGATTGCAATCACAAAAAAGATATCTATAACTATAAATAATACAACCAAAAACCTAAATGCACGGAGGAAAAAGTTATGATAATTTTTATCACAATTTGTTTAATTTTTACCAAACAGTTTCATAATTGGACGACGGAATCCATTTTTAATAAAAATTATTAAACTGTTTAGTAAAAAAAAATACACAAAATTGAATAATTTATATTACACGCAGAAAAAAATATTATATGAATTATTAAACTTATCAATAAAATTACTATAACTTATTGTAATCGAGATACATGGTGTAGCTTTTGACAAATTTAAATATAATTTTCTAATCATTTTAACTACATGATGTTGTAAATTTTACTGTAATTATAATAAAAAATGTAATAAGTTTAAAGGATAATTTACAAGATGTGTAAGATATGTCTGGGTTACAATATGTTATAGTAATTTTTATAACATGTTTTTTCTCACATGTTTTATAACATGTTCTTACATGTTTCGTGTAAATGTTTGGTCATTATTATGAAATATTTTTGTAATTTTCATCAAACAGTTTGATAATTTCTTTTTAAAATGATTTCTGTCCCTCACTTATAATACTGTTTAGTAAAAATTATACCGATTCTGGTAAAAATGATTAAACTTTTCTCTCCGTTTAATTAATTAAAAAAAAAATAAAAAACAAATAAACAGACACAAAATTAAGTCTCTCATTTCCGTTTTAAATTTTTTCGTATTTTATTTGCAATTTTTAAGGGCCTCGCAGCTGCCGGAGCTTGGGCATGTTTCGACGAATTTAACCGCATTGATCTGGAGGTGTTATCAGTGGTAGCCCAACAAATCCTAACAATCCAACGAGCGATCAATGCTAAACAAGATACACTGATCTTCGAGGGAACCGAATTAAATCTTGATCCAAGCTGTGCAGTTTTCATCACCATGAATCCCGGTTACGCCGGCAGAAGTGAACTCCCAGACAATTTGAAAGCGCTGTTTCGTTCAGTAGCAATGATGGTGAGCTTGCAATTCGAACAGTGACGAATTCAGAAGCTTTTCTACAGGAGAAGCTTTTTAGATGTTTACCCTTTCATCCTTATGAAATGTTAATCCATTGTTTTTAAATTAAAAAATTCAGTATCCAAGAAACAATGATTCCCCGTTTGTTTTAAAGATTTTTTGTTTATCTACTGACTTTCAGTAGAATGTAAAAATTCTTCGATTTCTCGAGTCATTTTGAATGATCGATTGTTGTCAAACTAATATGTCACGTTTTTCATTTAATAAAGTGACTCATTTTATTTAATAACGCTTGACATATTGGTCTGACGAAACAATTGGTCGTTAATCCCTGATTAAATTAAATGTTCTATCCAGGTTCCGGATTATGGACTGATAGCAGAAAACACCCTTTACTCCTATGGATTTTATAACGCCCGTCCCCTTTCTGTGAAGATCGTGATGGCCTACCAGCTTTGCTCCGAGCAGCTGTCAACACAGAACCATTACGATTACGGGATGCGCGCCGTCAAGTCGGTGCTCGTCGCAGCGGGAAATCTCAAGCTCAAGTACCCAGATGAAAACGAGGACGTCCTTTTGCTTCGCAGCATCAAGGATGTCAACCTGCCCAAGTTTCTGAGTCCCGACATTCCTCTGTTTCATGTACTATCACAGATGATCGATGCCATCCTGTAAGAAAATTTCAGAAAAATCAATCTCTTTGATCTTTTTTTTTTCAGGGTATCATGTCCGATTTGTTCCCCAACGTTCAACTTCCCGAGTCCGACTACACCGACCTAAATCAATGTATCTTTGACGCTTGCCAGAAACTGAACATACAATGTGTACCAAACTTTTTAGAAAAAGTCCAACAAATTTACGAGATGATGATAGTGCGGCACGGATTTATGATTGTGGGCTACCCGTTCGGAGGAAAAACAACGGCTTACACGGTTTTAGCTTCGGCTCTGGCGCTTTGCGAAGAAAGAGTAAGTTGCAAACTTTTGTCTTACTTTTCATAAGGGAATTGTTCAATTGTTCTTTGCGTTCCTTGTTTTCATTCCTTCTCGTTCTTTTCTGATATCTATTATTATCATTGTTCGATACGTTTACATTCCACACTTTTTATCCAATTTATCGGATTTATAATATACATAATCCAATTTTTCTTATTTGATTTCTTTCTTTAAACTGACTTTTTGAGTTAAAAAATAAAGTATTGAAAACAGTAACTGACGAAGGATTATGAAAATTGTCGATTAGTGATACAAAATGAAGTGAATTTTTGTTTGACTTTAGAACTTGATAAACGAGCACAAAGTGGAGACAATAATAATCAACCCGAAATCGATGACAATGGGGCAATTGTATGGACAATTCGACCCGGCCTCGCACGAGTGGAGAGACGGCGTGTTGGCGGTGAGTTACCGTTTATTCGCGGTTTCGACGAACGAGAACAGAAAGTGGCTCATTTTTGATGGCCCGATCGATGCAGTCTGGATTGAAAACATGAACACGGTTCTCGATGACAACAAGAAGCTATGTCTAATGAGCGGCGAAGTCATCCAACTCTCGCCCACTACTAATTTGATCTTCGAACCGATGGATCTGGAAGCTGCCTCGCCCGCAACCGTGTCCAGATGCGGTATTCAATTAAATCTTTCGTCCTCTAATTTAAATCAAACCTCTCAAATGGTCTGCTGAAATGAGAGCTCTTGGAGAATTAACGTTTACCTTCAATTATTAAACTCGACTTAAACACATGCTAATGATTTATATTTGCATGCAATGAAAAATTGCAAATTTACCAAATTTGCAGGTACAAAAAATATGTAGGAATATATTTCGTCTAGGGTTTTGCTTTTGATATAAGTATGATATATTTTTATGTGTACTTTGATACATAAAATATCAATGTATAAAATATAATTTTTTTAAAAATAGAATTTACGTGAAATATATTTATATCTGTGTGAGTGATCCCTAAATTGTTACAACAAATTATGTATACTAACAAAATATATAATTTAATTGAGAATTAAACAATTTTATAATAAAAAGAAATTGATTAAAAATAATTGTCAGAGGAAAATAAAATGTTGATCGAAACAACACAGGGATGATTTATATGGAGCCTACGGCGCTGGGATGGGAAGCTGTATTGAAATCCTGGATAAATATGACCCCGCCGTTGTTCGGAGATTGGTTGAGAAATTTCATTTACGAATCGTTATTCTTGCGATTTTGTCGGCCGATATTTCATTTACTGCAGCATGGCAATGTTGAGGTAAAATTTTTTTACCGAAAAATAAAAGGAAACTGCCGAATGGATGAATCGGCAATTTTTGTTTTCATGTTCATTAACTCTCGTTTAAGGAAATTTGCCCGATGCCGGAAGCCAATATGCTACGATCCATCACGTACCTGATGGATTGTTTCATTCAGGATTACTACGACGAGAAGATGAAGGAAAAAATCAACGAGCTGGATTTAAGAGCGCAAGTTGAAGTAAGACCACGTCGTAATTAAAACGCGACGATTTAAAGCTCCATTTGAATGTTCAATCGGATTATAAAAATCCTCAAGTCTCGAGATGCCTTTAATAAATGTCCGGTGTGATAAAGAATCGGCTTATCAATTTAGGGCTCGTTCTTCTTTTCCTGCATCTGGGCGACGGGAGGAACGCTGATGGCAAAGTACAGGGAACGATTTAGTAAACTATTTCATGGCCTATTAGAAAAAGAATTTCCGCCAGCGCTTGCAAAAGAATTTCAATTATCAGAGTCGGTGCCACCGCCCATCAAACCGTACATCTTTGTGATACCGAAAGACAAGCTGGTCTTTGATTAACAAATTCATTTAAAGAGGTACTGAAAGAGCTCGTCAAACTTTACTTATCATCTCAAAATACTGAGGAAAGTTGATTCCAGGGTAAGGGCAAATGGAAGCTCTGGTCGGACGAACTTTTGAACGTACCCACGATTCCCAGAGACATCCCGATGAACCAGATCATAGTCCCTACGATAGAAACTGTGAGATACACGGCACTTTTCCAACTGCTTGTGCAAAACCAGAAGCCCGTTTTGTTCGTTGGTCCCACAGGCACTGGCAAGTCTGTCTACATAACAGACTTCCTTTTAAAGAAGAACGACATCTCAGTTTACAAACCGCTCTTCATCAACTTTTCGGCTCAAACGACAGCTAATCAAGTGCAAGATATCATTATGAGCAAGATGGACAGACGTCGGAAAGGAGTTTTTGGTCCGCCCATTGGAAAGCGATGGGTGGTTTTTGTCGACGACGTTTCGATGCCTCTGAAAGAAACTTATGGCGCCCAGCCGCCCATCGAGTTGCTGAGACAGTTGATGGATCACTGCCAATGGTATACTAAAATAAAAAAACAAAGAGAAAATTATTAGAAAAACAAAATTAATGAATTTAAATTAAATTTTACCAAATAAATTAATAAATTTCTGTTAAATAAATCTTATACCTTAAATTCTATTTTAGGTGGGATTATAAAGATATCACAGGAATGAAGTTAATTGACATCCAACTAATGTGCGCCATGGGCCCACCAATAGGGGGCGGTAAGGACGTAACATCGAGGTTCAAGAGACACTTTTTCACCTTAACAATATCAGACTTCGAGGACGAAGTGATGATCGCGATTTTCAGCAGGATCATTCTCTGGCACTTGGACACTAGGTAGTAAATTTTTGTGACAAGTTGGTCGAATAACAATCTCAACGTGGTAATTTTTTTTTTTGCAGAGGTTTCAGTAAAGACTTTGATCCGTGCATCGACCAAGTTGTCTTAGCTACGCTGGACGTGTACAAACAAAGTTTAAAGAATTTACTGCCGACCCCGACCAAGTCGCACTACATGTTCAACCTACGGGATTTCTCGAGAGTTATACAGGCAGGAGAAATTCAATTTTCAATTTTAATATTTAAACTTGAAATTTACATCTACTTTGAAACTTATGCGAAACGTAGTTTCGTACAAACGAATCTGTTAGAATGTTTTGCAAAATTTTAGGGAGTACTTTTGTCCGTTCCTGAAACGATGCCCACTTTGGTCAACATGAAACGATTGTGGGTACATGAAATTTTGAGAGTTTTTGGTGACCGGTTAGTGGATGAGAATGACCTTGATTGGCTAATCGGTCAGTTGCACAGTACTGTTAAGAAGCACATGGAGATCAGCATGACTGAGATGTTCAAGGATCTGTTATCTGAAAACCACAACAAGGTAAAGGAAAAAACAAAATAACAAAAATTTTGTAAGAAAACAAAAAACTGATTTGAAATAAAAATTTGTTGAAGATTCGAATACCAGAAAATCTAAAATGTTCATTACAGGTGTCAGGCACTGAGCTAAGAAAATTGGTTTTCTGCGATTTTGCTGATCCGAAAGCTGACATGAGGTTGTATCAGGAAGTTCCGGACCTGGAAGTGTTGCGTGGAATAGTTGAAACTTATCTTGTCGAATACAATTCAATGACGAAGAAACCGATGAATCTGGTTCTGTTCAGGTGAATCTGTCAAACGGAATTTAATCCTCAATACAGCAAGCATTGATATTTAGCAATTAGTTCAAGTCATGTACGATAGTACGATGAAAATGTTTGAACACATTTTTGAACAATATTTCATACATTTCTAAATTTTGTGCGAATTATCAGATACATTTTAAATTTCAAAAGTTTGCGAATAAAAATACCGTAAATTTTCGTCAGATCACCATTAACTATAATATTGTAGGTTTGCCATAGAACATCTGTCGAAGATATCAAGGATCATTAAGCAGCCGAGAAATCATGCCCTGTTAATTGGTATTGGAGGATCAGGAAGACAGTCTCTAACAAGATTAGCTTCGCACATCTGCGACTACGATCTGTTTGTAGTTGAAATTACAAAGAACTACGGCAAACACGAATGGCACGAAGACATAAAACATTTGTTGAAAAAGACAACAGCCACAGATATGCATTCCACATTTCTGTTCACTGATACGCAAATCAAAGAGGAAAACTTCTTGGAGGACATAAGCAATATGTTGAATTCCGGGGAGGTTGAAAACAACAATAAATAAATAAAAATGATAAAATAAAAATAAAAGAAAATTTCATGATTGTTCGAATTTGCGATAAAATCTATATCCTTTTGCAGGTGCCTAATATTTATAACTCCGATGAGAAAAGCGAGATATGTGAAAAAATGAGACAATTTGATCGGCAACGCGACAGATCTCTGCAGACCGACGGCAGCCCCGTGGCCCTGTTCAATTTATTTGTGCAAATAGTTCGCGATCAATTGCATATTGTGTTAGCCATGTCACCAATAGGGGACGGGTTTCGTAATAGAATTAGAAAGTTCCCAGCACTTGTCAACTGTTGCACAATCGATTGGTTCCAGGTAAATACCATTTCCGCCAGAAGTATATTTTTATACGTTTCAAAAAGTTTTACACGAACAACAACATTAAAATTTGTTTTCAATTAAAAAAGTCACATCAGAGATATTTGATTTACAAAAAGTTTTTTTTTTTTTCATCCCATACAATTCGCAGTATTACAGATTACTATGAAACAAAGTTTTAGTTGAAACACACTTTCTTTTATTGCCTTTTCACAACCTTTTTGAGAGAAGTCAATCTACAGGCGTTTCATTTGAATGAAAAATATAACAAAAAACATAAGCAATTTCATACAAATTGAGTCGTCAAAGGGGCCCAGACAAAGCATGAAAATGCTTTGTACAATGCTACATTTTCTCTTCTTGTCGTTCTTATCAAAAGCTTATAACTAATTGAGCCAATTTAATATTTGTTTACTTCGCTCGTGACAGCCCTGGCCGAAGGACGCTTTATTAGCAGTGGCGTCAAGATTCCTAGGCAAGGTGGAGCTGGAAGAAAAGGAGCGAAACTCTGTCATTGACATGTGCCAATTCTTTTACACCTCAACCGACAAATTGAGCGATGAATTTTTGACACGACTTGGACGTTACAACTACGTGACACCCACTTCCTACCTGGAGATGATAAACACGTTCACGGATCTGCTCAACGAAAAAAGGAGGTACTCGAGGGCGCAAGAGCAAATTTAATTTTCACGCAGCGTCGGCGTTTGCGTTTCTCATTTTATGAATAAACATATTGACCGAAAAGATTGGTCCTTGTAACGAGATTTTTGTACTCCAGTGAAGTGCTTTTGGCAAAGGCACGATACGTGGGCGGTCTCGATCAATTAGATTCCACTCAGCATCAAGTCACGGAGATGCAGGAGACGCTGAAACAACTCCAGCCGATGCTAATTACGGCGGCGCAAGATGTTCAGCGTATCGTCGCCAACGTCGAGAAGGAGAGCGCTGAAGTTGCAAATTTTGAAAAAGTTATAAAAGCCGATGAGGAGGTCGCAAGTGTACGTACGGTTTAGTTCGTCTAATTTCGAAATAACAAAATGACCCACAGATTGAGATAAAAACTTTGTAGAGTGAACAGAAGTTGGAATCATTTTTAAACCATTTCGTTTTCCCCCAATTCAGGAAGCCGCGGCCGAAGCCGCAGCAATAAAAGCGGAATGCGACTCCAATTTGGCGCAAGCTTTGCCAATTTTAAATCGAGCTCAGGCGGCTCTCAATACACTAACAACAACTGACATCGCAGTAGTCAAAGCAATGAAAAGCCCGCCCGCCGGAGTTAAACTTGTTATGGAGAGCGTTTGCATCTTAAAGGTTGCAAAGCACAAATTTAATTTTAATTATTCGTAATGTGAATTTAATATTGTAACGATCGTACGAGTTTTGTTTCCTTTTGATTGGGCCAATTTTATTTGATTGCTTCTGTGGAATTTGTGCATTCATGTATCTAATTTCAGGAAATAAAGCCAGAGAGAGTACCGATGCCTGACGGAAGAATGGGGGAGGATTATTGGAAGGCTTCATTAAAAGTTTTGAGTGATGTGAAATTTTTAGACTCGCTGCTTAATTTCGACAAGGATAATATACCCGAGCGGGTGATGGACAAGATTCGCAAGAACTACCTCACGAACGTTAACTTTGATCCAGACAAAATCAAAGTAGCGTCGACCGCCTGCGAGGGTCTTTGTAGGTTTATCTACGCTTTGTCAGAGTATGATAAAGTTGCGAAGATAGTTGCGCCAAAAAAGAGGGCTCTGGCCGAGGCTCAAGTGGCTCTCGACGAGGCCGCTGCCAAGCTCAAAATCAAACGGGAACAACTGCAGCAAGTGCAGGTAAATTATACCCCTGTGATGTACAACTTGTACAAAATATGTACAAACATTTGTATATATTTGTTTTGTTTTTTTTTTTAGGAAAAACTGACAGCCCTGGAGACCGAAATGAAACAGAGAAAAGCTGATCACCAGGAGATGATGGACAAGGTGGTGAGCTGCGAGCAGAGGCTGAAGCGTGCTGAGGAATTGATTGGCGGTTTGGGCGGCGAGTACACGCGCTGGTCGGAGAACGCGAAATCGTTGGGAGAAAGGCAAAATATAATGCTACATCTGAGTAGTTTCGGGACACTGAAACTAATTAACCGCTAAATCAATATTTCAATTGCGACAAGCCATTGATTTACCTCTCGCTCGAATTCGCAGGTATTTCAGCCTGACGGGCGATATAATCGTGGCTTCGGGCTTCGTGGCTTACCTGGGTCCCTTCACCACGCCCTTCCGCGTCAAACAGATCGACAGCTGGATCAAATTCTGCAACGATCACGGCATCGTTTGCAGCGCGGATTTTCAGCTGCGCGAAGTCCTGGGCAACGCGGTGCTGATCAGGTCGTGGAATATTGACGGCCTACCGAGTGACAATTTTTCGGTCGATAACGCAATCATAGTCAAGTGAGAGGGATTGACGATTAGGCGTCGTGTTTGTAATTAGAGCACTGAATTCAGCTCGTCGTTGTTCACAGAAACGCGAGACGTTGGCCCCTGATGATCGACCCTCAGACCCAAGCGAACAAGTGGGTGAAGAACATGGAGAAACAGAACAACTTGAGCATCATCCGGCTCACTCAGATCGATTACCCGAGGATCATGGAGAACGCGATACAATTCGGCCAGCCGATCCTGCTGGAGAATATTGGCGAGGAAGTGGATGCCATGCTGGAGCCCGTTTTGTTGAAGCAGCTCTTCAAACAGGGCGGCGCTTGGTGCATCAAGTTGGGAGACACTGTCGTCGAGTACCACAGTGACTTTCGGTAAGAATTGAAATTAGCAAGTGAGCAAGTTTGAACTGGAAATAAAAAGTTACTCCCTCATCCATCCATCCTGATAGATTGTATATCACCACGAAGTTACGTAATCCTCATTATCTACCAGAGTTGACTGTTAAAGTGACTCTGCTTAATTTCATGATAACATCCGACGGTTTGAAGGATCAGCTGCTGGGTATTGTAGTGGCAAAAGAAAGACCGGACTTGGAATCAGAGAAGAATTACTTGATTATTCAAGGGGCTGCGAATAAAAAGTAGGTGGCTTTTGAAAATTCACCGAGCCGAGTACATGACAAGTTTGTTTTTAAAACAGGTTGCTTAAGGAGACGGAGGACAAAATTCTCGAGGTCCTGTCTGTCTGCGAAGGAAATATATTAGAGAACGAAGAAGCAATCAACGTTTTTAACCTCGTCTAAAGTGCTGAGTAATGATATTGAAGTCAAGCAAGCCGCCGCAGAAGTCACGGAAAAATCGATAGATGCAGCGAGATTGCAATATACACCGTTCTCAGAGCATTCCACAGTTCTTTTCTTTAGCATCGGTAACAATTTTGACTGTGACGATGTTTTTGTAACTTGAATTGGATCAAAGCGCCAACATCTTCCATTCAATTTTCAGTATTCATTTTTATACAGCAGAAAAACAATTTTTGAATTCCTCGTCGAAATTCTTAAGAAATTACAATTGAGCATAATTATTCGCATGACAAATCAATAATACGTGATTTGCATACGTTGAATAAATCATGTAATTTAATTAACCGAAGACATTAGGTGGATGTTTATTACACGGGTAATATGCTAAACCGACGTATGCCTGGAATTAAACCAACACTACTATTATGATTAACGCGCCGAAAATAATTATTCTCAAACAGCTAAGATTTAGTTTGTAATTACATAAATTAATCAACCAATGAATTCAGTTTTATTGAAATTTGTCCAATCGATTAAGCTTTTCGCTAATTGTGCTTTCTAGATTGATATTTGCAACTGTTTGCAACAAATTTCACCCGTCGATTGATAAAAATCATAATGTAATCTTCAAATATTTCCGCTTGTTAAACGTTCGCTGAGTTTAAAGAATCACTTATGAAATAATTTGAAATTTAAAAAAAAAACAACTCAATTTTCATATCCTTGAAAAATTGTCGAGTCATGAATTCGTCTAGCGTATAAAATTTAGCTCGCTATTCCAGTGAATAAATAACAGCGAAACTTCATTTCAGCTTTTTTAGCAAACATAGATCCGATGTATCAGTACTCGTTGGGATGGTTCATAAACCTCTTCAGCGCCGCTATAGACAACACCGAACAAGTGGACGACGTAGAGACCCGCGTAAAGGACATGATAAATTACTTCACATACTCGCTTTACGTAAACATATGCAGATCGCTGTTCGAGAAGGACAAACTTTTGTTCTCCCTTTTGCTCGTTATCAATCTGTTGAAGAAGCAAAACAAAGTGTCCACATCGCAGTGGATGTTCCTTTTAACGGGTGGCGTGGGACTGGAAAATCCGCACCCCAATCCAACCACTTGGCTACCATCAAAGTCCTGGGACGAATGGTGTCGGCTCGACGAACTTGAGGATTTTCAGGTTTTCAGATCACCGCACGAGCACAACAGATGAACTCATCTTTTAATGCATCGTATTTTTTGCAGGGCATAAAAGACCACCTTTCATCGAACGCAAATCAATGGAAGCAAGTATTTGACGTGAAAGACCCACAAAACGCGGCTTTTCCAGAACCGTACGACCGTCTGGCGATTTTTCAGCGGATGCTCGTGATTCGCTGCATGAGGCCTGACAAGCTCATCCCTCTGGTCCAGCAATTTGTAACGGGTATCGTTGAGTTCCAAAGGTTTTATCGTCCAAACTGATTCCTACGGATTCCTAATTCGAATTTATGTTCAATCTCAGCCGAATTAGGACATAAATATGTAGAGCCTCCTCCGTTTGACCTGATACAGTCGTACGCCGACTCTCAGTGCTTCGTCCCGCTGATATTCGTTTTGACTCCTGGAGCAGATCCGATTCAGCTACTTCTTAAGTTTGCCGACGATCAGGGATTCGGTGCTAATCGGCTTTTTACACTTTCTTTGGGCCAAGGTAATCATCTGAAACAGCATTTCATTATTAATCAACATTTAAAAAAGATTAGAAATTGATAACACTGTGTAACAAAAAATTTTTCCTAACTAATTCATGATGATTTTTTTGTTTTTATAACAACAATAAAAAAGACAGAAAATAAATCTTTTCTTGTAAAAAGTTTGCTTCTGTGAGTAATTAAAACTATCCAAATATAGCTCTTTTCCATTTAAAAAGGGAATTTTTTTCCAATTTAAAAACAAACTTCTTCATTTGATCCATATTTTATAATACTTTTTAGACTCAAAAAAAAAATCAAAAATAGTAATCGAAAAGATAGGCACGATTTCAATTAACATTTTGTTACACAGTGTAATTAATAATACCAGAAATAAATTAGTTGAAAAATGTATATATAAGTTTATATATACATATCATATATTATACTGTATGTTTTTATTTTTTACTTTCAGGCCAAGGTCCGATTGCAGTGGAAATGATAAACGAGGGTGTGAAAAATGGTAACTGGATTGTCCTGCAGAACTGTCACTTAGCAAAAAGTTGGATGCCAACATTGGAGAAAATCTGCGAGGGATTGCTGCCAGATACAATCCATCCTGATTTTCGATTGTGGCTGACAAGCTACCCTGCCGAACACTTCCCTGTTTCCATTTTGGAAAACAGCATCAAAATGACTAACGAGCCGCCGAGGGGCTTGAGGGCAAATTTGTTGCGGTCCTTTTTAACCGACCCGATCAATGACCCTGAATTTTATGAATCTTGCAAGCAAAGTGATGCTTTCAAGAGATTGCTCTACTCTCTCTGCTTTTTCCACGGGATCGTACAGGAGAGGAGGAAGTTCGGGTCGATAGGATGGAACACCCCGTACGAATTTAATGAAACTGATTTGAGGATCAGCGTATTGCAACTGCACATGTTCTTGAATCAGTATGATGATGTGCAATTTGAAGCCTTGACGTACTTGACGGGAGAATGTAATTATGGCGGTAGAGTAACCGATGAATGGGACAGGAGGACGCTCAATACCATTTTACAAAATTTTTATAACGAGTAAGATTCAATCAAATTTCCAATTTCTTTTAAAGGAAAAAAGTGCTCCTAAGAAATACAAAATATCATACGTATCTTGATAAATAAATTATTGAAAATATACACATATAATATTTGCGAAAAACTCGCAAATATTTATGCATGATCAAATTTTATGTAAATGTTCAATTCCCAGTACTTTTTTCATTGTAATTTAAAAAAAGTGGCAATTTCCAGTTAAAAATTCGACTTGAAATGTATATTTTATGTAAAATTAATTATTTTCAGAAAAATCATACAAGATAAAATTTATCAGTTTGATTCAACGTCAGATATTTACTATTGCCCAATCGCAAAGGAGTACGACGTCTTTCTAGATCACATTAAAAAGATTCCGCTGCTAACCGAGCCGAGTGTTTTCGGAATGAACGAAAACGCGGATATTATTAAAGACCAAAAAGAGATGCAAATATTGTGCGACTCTTTACTGTTGACGCAGGTAAATGCAACTGAATGAATTTGAATGCAATTTTTTCCCAAAAGTATATTTCAAACAAGGTTTTTTAATTGAAATAAAAATATCAATATTTTCTCATGCTCTCAGGATCGAGTGGTAAGACCTACATTTTTATGCTTTTTGATCAAATTTTTAAATGAATTGAAATCAATATCAAAACATTTTTGTTTGTTTCATTCGCTCAAAAGGATATTTTGCAAAAAAAGGTAAAAGTTGAAATTTCAGTTGAATTTCAACGACAGCATTTGAAATTTAACATTTTCTTTTTTACATGCTAGCAATTGGGACTGGTGAGAGCATCTTGTTGTGTAACAACAAACAATACACTTTTGTGAATTTGAATGAACTATTTTTTTTTTTTTCGTTGACAGGAAACATCGAAATCAGCCATTGGAACAAAATCGACCGAGGAGATCGTGTTCAACGTTGCCACCGATATTCTGGACAAATTGCCGGAAAATTATAATTTGCTGGTAGCCATCACCAAGTATCCCACGTCGTACACGCAAAGCATGAACACGGTTCTTGTGCAAGAGATGGGACGTTTCAACAAACTGCTCGACTGTATACGAAACAGTTTGATCAACGTTCAGAGGGCCATAAAAGGTTGGATCAATAAAAAAAAAAGGAAACAATGAAGCAATAAAAAAATAGTACCTTTTCCTATCTTCACCAATCATCCGATTATCTGCAGGACTTATTGTGATGTCGTTCGAGGTTGAGAAATTGGTCTCATCCATTTATCTCGGCAAAATACCAGACCTATGGATGAAAGCTTCTTATCCATCTCTCAAACCCCTGGGGAGCTACATCAACGACTTTCTCAAACGTCTCCAATTTCTGCAGGTTCATTCAATTAGGCCTGCAAAAGATAAACAGTCATTAGCATACATTTTTTTTTTTTTTTTTTTTTTTCAAAAATCAATCCATTTAATATCTTTGATACTTTTAGAGGTGGCAAGACGAAGGCCAGCCAAACAAGTTCTGGATCTCGGGATTTTATTTCACCCAAGCTTTTCTTACTGGTGCAAGGCAGAATTATGCAAGGAAATATCAAATTCCCATTGATCTGCTTGTATACGATTTTCGCGTACTCAAAGAAATGAAATCGAATGCACCGCCCTCAGATGGTGTTTACGTTTACGGTCTCTTTTTAGATGGGGCAAGATTCAATATAGATAAAATGATTTTAGACGAGAGTCTGCCAAAAGTTTTGTACGACGAAATGCCTCACGTAAGTTGTTCCAAAGCAAATTATGTCTTCCATAATTTAATGACTTATTGAAGGTTGATTCAAATTGTTGATAACAATTAATTGGTTTTGTTGGATTGTGTTTTTTAGTTGTGGTTTTTGCCAGTGAAAAAAGACGAATTGGAAGAGAAAATGGTTTACAAATGCCCTTTGTACAAAACCAGCGAACGTCGCGGTACGTTATCAACTACTGGACATTCAACTAATTTTGTAATCGCAATAACATTACCGACTGATAAATCTTCTAATCATTGGATTGTAAGAGGTGTTGCTCTGCTGTGTCAACTTAGCCACTGAGAATCACGCGAGACATTATCGATTTCTGTACACGAAATATAATTCGAGAGAAAATAAATTCAAACTAATAATTCATAAATAGTGCAGACCATTTGTTTACATTTGCTTTAAACAACAGGTGCATGTTTGCATCATTTTATAATAAAAACAATTATTCGTCGAATATTGTTTACTCTGTTTTGTGCACGCAAAAATAATCCTCATAAAAAAATGGTACACAAAATTTATAAATACGTAAATCAACGATTTGTTTACATTTCATTATTGCATTGACGTCGTTTTTTATTTATATTTGTTTTTTATTGTAATAAAGAATAACCTTGTCTAATTGTTTGCATTTTTTGTGTTCGCAAAATAATTCCCATAAAAAATGGTAAACATAAACTATAAATATGTAAACAAACAATTTGTTTATTACATTTTATTATTGCAGTGGCGTCATTTTTAATTAATATCTTTTTGCAATAATAATAAAGAATAACCTTGTCTAATTGTTTAGTTTCTAAAAGAACATGAACCGTCTTTGCAATAATTACATGTAAACAAACCATGTGTTTACATTTAATCATTTGTATTGCATTAAAAAAATGTAATCAAAAAATTTCAGTCAATAACGGTCAATAACAACTGAGTATAATTTTGTCACAAATGATCTATTCATGAGGTCACACCACTGGATCATCTGTGAATACGACTATAAGTGTTTCAATAAACGACTCAGTATAGCGTCACACAAATAAGTCAGTCGTTTATACTTTTCTCAGTGTGATGTTGTTTTTTTACATCTTTTTGCAATAAATAAATAACAAGAACCATGTCTGAGTGTTTACATTGACCTTCCACATTGTTACTGTATTCGGCAAATCTCAATTTCAATACTTTTCTGATGAACCCGCAACGGACATTTAACGCAACCATTTTACCCCACATTCTTGTCCGTATCAAGACCTGATCGATAACGCGGAGTCTCTAATTTTTAATTTATTTCTTCTCTTTCAATCGCGCACGGTCATCTCACCCACGAAACCTACACACGGAGAAAAAAAAGAGAGCAATTTTGAAAAAACGCGTTCGCTCGGAATCCGCGCGCATCGGCCGTGGCACGCGCAGTGGCGTCACCTGGCGCCGCCCCCGCGAACCGCCAGGCGGCGCTCACGATGGCAACCGCGACATGACAGCTCCGCGAGTTTAATCCATTAAAGATGGCCGGTGTCCTACTGCTAGATTACTGTGTCGTCAACTCGGAGTGGTTTTCCGTCGCGCCCTTTGTTTAGGACCCCGCGTGCGTGCTGGCAAGTTTGCGGAGCTGCGCCCGTTGACAGCGAGGTCGCCCGTTGACAATGAATTAAGCCGCGCAGAGCAGCATGAATTGTCACCAGATATTAAGCGGGGCCTGCAATGCAGGCGACCGCTGTTACGCCGTCGGCTCCGTCGAGGGCATCTCTTTTACCGTGAGTCTCATTTTCCAGCCGTTCGAAATGCCAACTGTCAGCCTCCAGGTTGACGACTCCCCCGCCCCCGCGCGCACCTACAACTCGCGCTCACGTAAAACATCAATATGCCTCGGTGCGTGCCGTCAGCTGATCGAATGACACTTTGGCAAGAGATCCCTTTTTTTCCTCTCCATTTTTTCACCCCATGTTAATTCCTTTCTAGAAGTGAACAACCACCTTTTGGGGGTTGCAAATTGTCTGACGTGCGAAACCTACATGGCCGTGGTGATTTACACGTGTGGAGCTTGGACACAAACACATTGAGTTAATTCACATGTGTGCGTGTCCGTGACAATTATTGTCTCGCTCGTCAAATAAACACATGTGCACGTCAAGGAATTGCTCTTAAATAAATTGTGATTTGTCTATTTCTGAGTCACGCTTTTCGAGTGACAGACGGGAATTGTTTTGTCACCTTATTCCATTGCTTTGCGGTCAAACGATCAACGATTAGAGGTGCACTTTGCAAAATACACACATCCACATCTTTGAAATGTACTCCCAAAAGACAGGCCAAGTTCCATCTCTGATTTTTCATTTTCTTTCGCTGCTTTTACATCCTTTGATGTCATTCTCTTGACGATGTTTTCTTTTATTCTGATGAATAAATAAAGTACAAGCAACCGTTTAGATTAATTAATGCTCCGTCGTGATTACATTAACTAGAACAAATGATTATGGAAAATAAACTAATGAATAATCGTTTTCTTCCACTCTTACTTCTTTTTTCGATTGGTATCTCTAATCGAAGGCTCAACAATTGTTGAAGCGCGAGACTTCATAAATTAACTTTCAAAATTTTCAATAGGGAACAAACTCCAAGGAAAATAACAGATAAAAAGTTGATTAAAAGTCAACTGAATGAGATGAATATAAATTGAGATAACGTTCACGGGGGACATTTGTCTAAACATTGATCAAAAAATTTTTGATCAATAAGTGTCCATTATTGAAGCAAATCTATTTTCGGGTATTTAATTTCATTCAAAAACGAATAACCTTGTTGTTTTCTGGTTTCAGGCTTATGCTGCTGGATGTAACATAGTCATCCTTGCCAGTAACTTTGAAAGAGTTCAAATAATACCTGGTGCAGTACATAATTACATTCGTATTAGTTGTCTGGATTGCAGTACAGATACTGGCAAGATCGCTGCCGCATACGAAAACCAAGTATGCATCTTCGAGCCAACGCCTCTTCTGCACACGTCCTGCTCTCACGTTAGTAACTTTTTTATTATGATTCCATAATTCAACCTCGTACAAGTTGTAGATCATGTGAAAGAAGACACTGATCCTATTTTTAATCTTGTTCTACGTGTTTCCGCAGCAATTGGAGTATCGATGGGTTCAAACCGGATCTTTGCAGACCGAATCGAACATCACGTCGCTGTCATGGAACTTGGAAGGAACTCGGCTCCTCACAGGAGGAGAGCTCCTTCAGATGTGGCACCAAAACATCCTGCCGTTTCAAGAAGAGCAATGTTAGTAAAGTTGCCCAACATTACGAAATGTTCTAGTAAACTTTTCGTTAGCCAATGAAATAAAATTTGAAATTCAAATTTTTATTGCAAAATAGTATACAGCAGTGTAAATTTACTGTTTACAATTTTTGATAAGAAAAACTACGCATCTTGTGAAACTTGACTCATTTATCATTACATAAGTTATAACTAAGAATTAGACAGGCCTGCTATTAAAACTTTTGACTAGATGAGACTGAGTGAGACAAACGTCGTAAAAAGTTTCTTATCAATGATTAATCTTTCGAAAGAAAAAAAAAAAACTTGGTTTATCTGTACACTTGAGTGTGTATACAAAAAAACAAAAGAATGAAATGAAATGACAAATGACTGTTGTGCATAGCTCTTAAACCGAAAGTGGAAGAAACCCCGGCGTCTGGGGCCGAAAATGCAGCAGGGAACAGTACACAGGATCGTGAGTTCATTCGCTTTTAGAATGAACCGTAAATTACACGTTGACAGCGGTTTCGCATGACGAACGCGCTTATGTGCAATGCCGCTCTTATTTGTGTGTCTGCGAATAAATTTCACTTCTATCTGATGCAACTCGTCGCGGCTTAAGTGTAATTGAGTTCACCTCAGTTGCTCGTTTACAATTAAGCCTCTCGTTACAGCATCGTTCAATAAAATCAGTGTGCTATTTTTTCATTCTTTTTGTATTCTCTCTCTCTCTTTTATTTCGATCTAATTTACGAATGCATTCTGCTTATAACGGGGCATGCAATGGACGTTATAGATGGCACGATTCGATATCACATGCGACAAATTCAAATTTCAGGCACACGCTACAAGCGAGAACCGATTGTTTAAGTCATGGAACAATGTTTTAATTTTGGGCAGCGCTAATGTGCAACAAAAATCAATACGGCCGTCTCGCTTCTGTTTATTGTTTAATTCGAACTGCAACTAAAAGGAGAATCGATTGGTTTTGTTCAAACTGGCCTAGCTTCTTATTATTTGGCACACGGTTACAGAATGCTTCTGGTCGTTTTTTTTATCGTTCACGTTCAAATGATACACCTATGTTCAATTTGTTTCAGTGTATCCGTCTTTATGGTACGTCGAGCTCTTTTATGAATAATGTATTTTTTCCCCCGTAGCGGGAGCGGTGACGTTTTCGATCGGAGGGGAGGCCGAGAGTCCGGTGCCAGAAACTGCGCCTGCTAATGATCCCGGCGCTTGGAGCTGTGTGTGGAAATGCCGCACCGCCATACCGGTCCACCTAATGAGCTTCAGCCCCGATGGAACTCTTTTTGCCACCACCGGCTTGAACGATAGGCTAGTCAAAATTTGGTTCGAAAACAAACAACGTTAGTACACCAAGGGATCAATAAGTTTTTCTCCCTTTTCATATAGACTTAGTCATATAGATTATCCAATGAATAATTACATGTTTGTTGATGATTCCCACAATCAATAGAATAACTAGACTGGTAAATGGACTTAACTTTGATTGGTTTCATATTGATGATGCATAAGCAATTTTTGTCCTCGTCATATTATAGAAAAGAATAGACACGTTGAAACGTTATAAACGTGCATAACGTTCGGAAAAAAATTGACAACATGTCTAAAACGATGTATGAATTTCAGTGTTTCCGTCAAAAAGCGTCGATCATAGTGCGTACCATCAAGGAGGTGATTGCAGTTTCAGTTTCGTATATGTAGCACACCCTCGAGCTGTGACACATATATCGTGGCGCAAAACCAGCAAGTACATGCCAAAGTAAGTTGGCGTTAATCTGTTTAATTGATGGGGGGAAATTAAAACTTGCCGACAGATTCAATTCAAAATTGATTTGAAACGCGTTTGAAAGTTTGCGAACGTGTAAGATGAAAGGTAGCGGATCCAATTGATCGTGAAGTTTTGAATTGAATTTAAAACTTTGTCACTGATTGGATCTGCTTGAAGTTGATAATATAATTTTTGTTTCATCGTGTTTTTCTGTTTATTTCTTTTACAGAGGCTCGGTATCAAACATGCTTGTGACGTCGTGTCGAGATAACATTTGTCGCGTTTGGACCGAAACAATACCTCCGGAAATTGAAGGCTTGGCTAATATGAGCCAGTTCGAAGGAACTGACAGACACGGACAGCATGGAAAGCACCGACATCATACCATGCACAAACATCGATTTATGCAGCGTCTCAAACACATGAAGTACGTTTCTCTTTGTGGGATCAATTTTGCACCGAGATATGTTTGCACGGCTAATCTCGTGTGCATCATACATTTATAAACAGAGTTGGAATAATTTAACGTTGCATTTTCGCAGAACGTGTTTCCACATACGTCGACATGCTAAGCAGCAACATCAGGCAGGGCACATTGCACCGACGTTGCCGACCTTGCCGTCAACCTACTCGGTTCACGACTTTCATAACAGTTACCAAAATACGGGCCATCATCTAGGGATGCATTTCCATTTAGCAGCAAGCATTAATGCTGAAACAGGTACAATTATCAGACCACCTAAGTTTTTTAGTTAAATAAAACATCATTTTAAAGAGATTTGTAAATGTCTTTTTTTTAGATATACCGTTGGTACCGAGTCTTATAACTGGAGATCCTGAAAGAGAGCCGAATTTTATTTTGCACTGGTTGAATAACAAAGAGATGCACTTCACGATGCAAGCAGAAAGTATTTTACAGGTAAAATCGGTCTGCAGCTTGTAGACATGTCTGTTCAGGCTAATAAAACAGTAACTTTGTAATTAAACAATTGTTTTTTCACTGTAAAACAGGAACTTACGAGAAAAGTAGTTGAGAAAGAGGAAGGTTTACAGCAGGACGTTGATAATGCCGATCATGATTCGGAAGAAGAACATTTGAGTACGTTCACAAATTGCTTCGTTTCATTGTTCGTTAATTTTTTTATCACTAATTTTAAACTCATCAATACTAAAATACATTTGTACCTATATTTTTTTATTTTTATCAATATCACTGAATGTAGATTGCATGCAATTTTTTTATATTGTCGAAGGATAATTTATGTATCATGATCGTATGAAGCATGATTGTTGCATGAGTGTGATTTTTTGAGAAACTACTCATCAAATTATGGCATCAAACAATCTGCAGAAAAGAACCGCCATCAGCAGAACCAAAAATCAAATATCAGTGGTCGAACAATGAGCCAAGAAGATCACAGCAGCGATGAACATCATACAGCACATACGACGTCGTCTCACCACAGTCTGCCTCACAGCATCCATTCTCACCAAAGTCTTAGGTAATTTAAACGATAATATAAAAATGATAAAAATCGTATAAAGTTGGTCTGAAACTAACTAAACGTGTAACTTTATTTTGTTACAGCAATACAACATCGGTTAATTCAATAGCGACCGATGCAACATCAACGATCAATCACGCGCCTGATTCGTTAGACACAAAAATTGAGACACTGTTACGCGACTGGCACCATAACCCTGACCTTCTTTTCTCGATACATCCGATCGATGGAAGTTTTCTCATCTGGCACATCGAATGGCTGGACGAGTACCATCCCGGATCATTCCGCCAGGCACAAATATCGTTTTCTACAAGAATCCCAAATGCTTTTCCGTTGGGCGACGCTTCCACAATGAGTCATAATGTGTCCATGTATTCCCACAATACCGGTGGTCCGCTCTTAAGTATTCGGGAAGTCGCGAAGTCAACAAACAAGCCTACAGAAAGTAAGTCTAACCAGCAATGTAAAAGACAGTGTCACTTACACTGGTTTATTTGATTTCATTCATTTACTGTTGTATTTTTTTCAGCGACTGAAATTGCAACGCCTTTACCTAGTCTTCTCGAGCAAGATGAAGAACAATCCACCTTGACATCAAAAGCAGGCCAAGAGTTGCTCCAAGGCGTACAGAATTTGGCGGACCAGACCGGGCAACATGCCAACGTCGCTGGAAACGGAAGTGCCTTAGACAATGCAAAGAACGAACACGAGAATGTCACCGACATGCTGGCACATCCTAGTCCAATGGTTTCTATGGTCTCCAAGCACGCGAACGGAACACTCAACCTTTGGCAGCTAACATTTGCGGACAAAACAAAATTTTCTCAAGTATTGAGCATCGGCCATGCGTGTCGAGCATCTGGACATCGTTTTCGAGTCAATGACATCACCTGTCACCCAGTGTTACCGCTACTGGTCACAACGTCGCACCATAACTTGCCGGAGATGCCGCCTAATCCTACGGAAGAATACGAGTCAATGGAAAGTGCAGCCAATAAGCAGGAAGCTATGAAAAACAAAGACATCTGTTCGCCAACTGTAATTGTCAATATGTTCATTTATTTGTTCATAGTTTTGGTTTTTTTTTAAATTAAGTTTTTAAAACTTGGTTTAACATTTTGCAGGGGTTCTGTAGCGAGCTCATTTTGTGGCGCGTCGACGCAGTTGGGCCTCTTTCTAAGAGTGGCGGAGTCTCGGAACTGGCTAGAATTAATTCGCCAGAAATATCCGCTTTTAGTAACGTTGCGTGGATACCGACTTTATTACCTAGCACAACTTTAGGAAATCTATCTAATTCACCGAGTGCATGCTTTGTTGCAAGTGATGGCGAATGCCTTCGTGTCTATCAAGCTGTCATTGATGCGAGAACTTTGTTGGCTGAAGTCAGCCTCAGTGAACGAAGAAGCAGAATGATGGTACATTTTTATTTGCAACAATAAATAATTTAAAAATGTATTTCTAATGTTTCGAACAAAATTTATGTGTTCTTATTTTCATGTATTTCAGGATTCCATGGCGAGTTTATCAACCGAAATGTCATCAGACGACGGAGTCAGGCATTCCATTCACGACAGAATCAAAATTGTATCACAGCAATCTACAGCAAGACCTGGTTGCGTGATTCAATTAGATGCTATATCGGACGCTACGCATGTAAGCATGATCCTTCAAAACACTTTGATCTCATTATGCATGGAAGCGCTTCTCTTTGATGTCCGATAACGAAATTGTAATTTTGCAGGATTGGCAGAATACACAGTTCCTTCATGTTTTCCAAGAGCAATTGATCACAGGAGAGAGAAATGATGAAAAGCAATCTGGCGTTGATACTTCGATGAATGATCTAGGATTCATGGAATCCACCTTGGACGCAATGGTAGATCTCCAACAGTCGTCAATTTTCGAAGAGCCGTTTTACATTGTCGTCCTAGAAAGAACGCAGAAAGGGACAACAGTTCACATGTGGAGACTTGTAATTGCATCGCAACCAGAATCTAACGGTATTGATCCTTTTTATAAATAAATCAAAGTAAAAATCAAGAGAAAAAATTGATTAAAAATTAATTCACTGAATCAATGAGATCATTATTGAAAATTAATGAGAATTATTATTACTTATAGGACTTTCTGGTTCAATGATGTACGTCCCAGATTCACACCTAGTGCAAGATGAGGACGAAGAGTCTACACCAGGTAGATTGAACGCAGACGGTCGAAGATCCCGCAGAGCAAGTCAGACTGGTCAAAGAAGTCGCCAAAACAGTCAGGCCGAGTACGACAATTCTTATCTGCACCGTCGACATCACAGCAGTCATGTTCTAATTACAACAACCAAAGTTTGTACCCAAGAGTTACCCCTGCCCGACGGGGTTGAAGTGATCCACGCAGCACCAGCCGCTGGTCACCTAAGCAGCTCCTCGATTTACCCAGCGTGTTTTGCTCCCTATATTATCGTAACTGCTTGTAGCGACAGTACCGTGCGCTTTTGGAAGTGCAAAGTGACAAAAGAAGAGCCGGAAGGTAAACTGGATTATGCCTGGTGCGAGTGGGAGATGGTTCGAAAGGACAAGGAGTCAACGATTGACATCACTGGTCAACCACTCAATATCAGCGCCGCCTACAGCGGCAGGATCGCGTGCGCGTACAAGTACGGCAAATCTTTCACCCGACCAACAAAGAGCGATCCTGATTCTCGTTACGTGAATCTGTGCGTGGCAATATACGAGTGCGAGAGTACCGGTGGCAGCGAGTGGATCCTCGAAGATACGATACACCTCAAGAACATTCACTTGCCTCGAATTCAAGTTGATCAGCATCTAGACCTGAGTTACTTGTACGACAGTAGATTCCTGCAGAAGAAACAACGACTAACCCAGGTGTTGCAGACGTTGAGTCACGAAGACATACGGTCACCGAGAAACGGAGAAAATGGCGACGGTGCAAAATCAAACGCTGGACTTTTGGCTGTGCCATCATTCAGCACCTTGCAGTCACTTCGGAAGTCAATCATTGAGAACGGCAACACTTGTCCGCTAACTCAGAAACACCTGGTACAGTTGGATTGGGTGTCTAAAGAAGACGGGTCTCATATCCTGACTGTAGCGGTAGGTTCGAAGATCATGCTCTTCACTCCGGTGTGCTCCGACTTGGCGCAGGCAAACATGAAAGCGATGAAGGAATCGCAGAGCAACAACCGACCGATTCTCAGAAAGACATCATCCCTCGCACAACCGCAGTTCGTTGATGAAATCCGGTGGATGAAATTGCGCAAGATCGAATTAACAACTGCCGACGGCTTGCCACCACTACCCATGCAAATATCTTGGGTCAGAGACGGAATACTTGTGGTCGGCATGGACTCTGAGATGCATGTTTATTCTCAGTGGAAACCCAACCCGAAGAACGAATTTCTCCATTCGAACTTACAGCACCAAGAATCCGACGAGTTCCAACAAGCGAGTCGCAACCTCAGAGACGAGGACTTGCGAACCCTGGCCCTGGAAACGTCCCAGCGTCGTCTGGCGAACGTGTCCTCGATGACACATCTGTCTCGAGTAAGCAGCATCAATCTGACCATGTTGGACGCCAAGAAGAAGCGCGGTCTCGACGCGCCGAGCTTTGACTATATGCCGGACTACGGTCTGTTTGAAGCCTCGCGCATTGCCTGTCCGGTTTTACCTCAGTACCATCCGAAACAACTCATGGAGTTGCTCAATTCCGGGAAGATCCGCTGGGTGAAGGCGATTCTTGCCCACTTGGTCAAATGCATCGCAGGCTCTTGTGCAATCAGAGCAGGGGACGAGAACTTGATGAAACAACGGAGTGGCTGGTCCAGGTCCAGAACCATGTCTATGAGCTATGTTGGCACAACTTCGCCACTGGAACCGCGAGGCTCAACCACCCAGATTCCCGAGGAGATCACCTTAGATTATGCCGAGATTACCTCGATCTCGCCACTTCCTCTGTGGACCCTTCTCGTCGCTGACAAAGAAACCAACGCACCACAGACAGAAGACAAGCAGGATTACAACGAGCTATTTGACAGCAATGTCGACGAGGGCGACTCGTTAGACGAATTGCTCGACGAGGATTACGATATGGGCTCGAGACAGAAGGACCGAAGGTCCTCCGTGCCTGAAAAACAGGGCATCTCTCACTTCGGTCCCAGACAGGGCCGTCTTCTCTCCCGTCTGCTTACTCATACCCACCTACCGGGACTGTCCAGTCTCGATCAGATGCACCTTCTTGCGCTGGCAGATACTGTTTCAACCTGCAACATTGATTTTGCCGAGCGATTTGCCATTGACGCTGCGAAAAACGCTATTGCAAAGGAAAACCTTACGGGCATCCCAGATGGTGAAATGATCTCCACAGATTCGTTGGATGACTGTGGTTTGAGGTTCCTCCTGGCTATGAAACATTACAACTATTTGATCCGGTGTCTGCCGTTGGCACAGCGAGCACAGTTTCAGAAACAAGGTGTCTCAACCAACAATCTCGTTTGGGCGTTCCACAGTGAATCTGAGGAAGAACTTCTGGCGCTGATACCATCTTATGCTAAAGGAACACCCAAGTGGTCGGTACTCAAGGAATTGGGAGTCGGCTGGTGGATTACTAACAACACTGTTCTGAAAACCTGTATCGAAAAGATAGCTAAATCTTCATTCCAACTGGTAATTTATTTTGTTTTTATTCATTTTTATCTACTATTCGTTTCAAAAAATACAAAGACTTTAATCGTGATTCAAATGAATAATTAATTCATTAATTTTGTTATACAGAATCAGGATCCTTTAGACGCGGCCATTTACTATCTGGCGATGAAAAAGAAGAACATTGTTTGGGGTTTGTTCCGAAACAAGCGAGACGAACGAATGACGAGTTTCTTCGCAAACAACTTTGCCGAGGACAGATGGCGGAAAGCTGCGCTCAAAAATGCATTCGCGCTGTTGGGAAAACAGAGGTTCGAACACGCGGCGGCGTTCTTCTTACTGGCTGGCGCTTTGAGAGATGCGATTGACGTTTGTCTTAATAAGCTAAACGATATTCAACTCGCAATGGTCATCGCGAGGCTGTATGAAGACGACATGACCTCTCCCAATTTGAAACGTCTTTTGTACGAGGAGATTCTGGGATACGACAAAGAGGGAAATCAGGATATGATTAGGGCTCACCCAGATCCATTCTTGCGCAGCATGGCGTTGTGGATTCTGAAAGACTATTCGGGATCTTTGAATACCTTGCTTCTCACAAATGTTGGAGCTTTGCATGCCCAGTATAACGACGAGGAAAAATCTGAAGGAACAGGTAATAATTTTTTGAAAATTGTTTTTTATGAAATGACGGGAAATGTTTTATTGGCAATGATTTAATACTTTTTTATAAAATGTTTACAGCAAACCCCAACGTATTCAACTTTTATGTTTACCTCCGCACTCATCCCTTGTTGATCAGACAGTACATTGCGTCCACTGCTCAGGATAAAAGAAGAGGCCATTCTGTGGTTATCTCAGGGTTCAGTTACGGTACTGAAACGAAGAGTCAGCAAGACAAACAATTGATTATGGAAGACACTATCACGCCACTGGAGAGGCAACTTTACTTTACCACCGCACATGCTCATTTCAAAGCTGGTTGCCCCGCCTTGGCTCTGGAAGTTTTGTCAAAACTCCCGAACAAAGTCATGGAGACTAATGATGAAGATTCTCCAAGTTCGTAAAATGTTTTGTTTTTTAATTCTAAAATTTCACTGTTTGATTTGAAAATAGTTGGTAATGTAATTTTTATTCGGAATTTTTGCAGGCCTCTTGAACAGTCCAAGCAAAACTAAGATTCAAGATACTCAGATTGATACCGGCATAATTGATTGGGATACTCCTGCCAAAGTTGAAACAACAGATGGTATTGATCTTCTCGTTTTGTAATGAATTCTTTAGAGAAAGTAAATTGGTTTCTTAAACAATATTCCACGCTTGAAATTTTAGATGTCGATGATTGGTCAAAACCAGTGGAAAAAGACCCCGATGAATTGGTTTTGAAATGGGACGATGAACCTCCGGAAGAAGACGAGGACGCCGATAGTCCTCCCATGACTATGAAACTCGATAGTAAGCAAAAGGAAAGCATTGACAAGCCTGAGATTGAAGATGAAGCACAAAAATCAATAGGACAACTGGACATCATGGCGCAGCAGCTCAAGTTTGTTGCTTGCTTGAAGATATTAATGGAAGAACTCTCCACCTTGGCAACAGGATTCGAAGTAGATGGTGGTCAACTTCGATATCAGTTGTATGTTTGGTTGGAAAGGGAGGTTGACGCTCTGAGACAGCTTTGCAATTACAGCAGCAGTAGCGACGGAGACGTCACTAACGTAATCGAATGTAAGAAAAAATTTGTATGTCATCTTAAAAAAATGGTGAAATTGTGTTTCATTTCAAAATAAAATGTTCGTTTAGATGATGCAAATGCAGATGATGTTCCGCTTCATAAACCGGGTGAGCAGCCGACATTGCATGAAATTCTGTTGGCTGAAAAATACGACTTTGAAGCCAAAGTACAAAGAGCAGCGCGTAGAAAGAAGTGGCTGAAAGGTAAAGTGGATACTTTCCAACTTGAAAAAATAACATTTCGGTATCTATTTATTAACAGAATGAACTGTTATTTTTCAGCGAACGAAACACTGTTGCGCACTTTGCTATCATACTGTTCTTTGCATGGAGCTTCTGGTGGTGGTTTGGCTTCAGTCAGAATGGAATTGGTCTTGTTGTTACAAGAATTACAACAGGAGAAAACGCAACAACAGTTACTCAGCCCACTGCCTTTTCCTACCACTTTGCCTCTGCTTAGCGCTAGCGTTGCATGCAACAAAACTGTGGTGGGAGATCCTGTCAGACACTTGCAGGTCAGTGATTTATATTTTTCCATATGAAATTTTGAATGCAAGAATTTCGCAACCAAATTAATTTTACCAGTATCATTGTCCTAACAAATGAATTTTTTATATCTCTTCTAGTCTCTTGCACACGACATGTTGCAAACGCTGGTTGAGTTGCGAAACCTACCGATGCCTCATAAGAATACGCATTATTGTGAAGTGTTTATAATGCGTGATTTGGCTGTAGCCCTTAGTGCTTGCATATACCAGTCACTCTGCGATTCTGATACTTTTGTCATGAAACATCAACAGACTGATAAGTGAGAATCCAATTATAATTCACAATCAGATATAATTAACTTTGTTTTCGAGTCAATATTGACACCGCGAATCCTATTTTGTAGCTTCCCAGCTGTCGCAGAAGTCGAAGCATTTTCAGGCGGTCACTTGGTAGCGTCTAGCCGTTACAACAGAAGGTATTCTACCGATGACAATGTTGTCATCACAACATCGCCGACAAAATGGCCAGGAGTAACAAGCTTGCGCGCATTTTTGGCACGAGAAAAAGACGAGGACACACCAATGCTGAATATCCTTCTGTGCGAGGCATTCGTCGCCACGTACATGAGTTTGTTTGTTTATGCTCTGTCTAGCTGCGACAGTCACATTTTGTATAGATTGGTCGGTCAACATTTCGACAATAATACTTGGTCGACACTATTTGGTGGAGGAGTCAAAAAGTTGTTACGAGTTGCAAGCACAAATCAGGTACTGATTTGTGTAATCTTCTTTGTATTTTGTTGTTCGAAAGTAGGTACTCATTAGATAATGTTTGTATGTTTAGCAGTCCGGCGGAAATGCCAGTCTTGAAAGGACTGACAGCATTACAGCTGATACACAATTTGGCAGTGGCGGTGTATGGAACACAATGACGTCGTTAACGAAGCAAAGAGTGAAACTTAACATGAAACTCTTGGGTCCGTTTTCAGGGACACAGCCAAACATGAAAGAAGACAAACCAACATATAGAGAACAGTTCGTACCACCGCAAATGAGTATGATTTCATATTTCCTAATGAAGGTGAGTTTCATCTCTATTATTCATTCTATTATTTTCATTCATCTATTATTCATCTAGGGTCAAACGGGGTAAAAATGATCAGTGCAGAAAAATGGGGTAAAAGTGATCAATGAGAAAAAATAATACAAAATATCATTTTTTGCATTTCAAAAAAGTCTCATCCTATAGATAGAACCTTCCAGTGTACAAATCAATTATTCGTCCATCAAACAATAATTGTTCCAAATAATAAAAAATTTCGATTTTTCTCATTTGTCTTAAAACATGGTGGTTTCAAATCTGTGATGCGGTCTCGAACTTCTCATGACATAATACATCACAAACGTTTTCAACGAAATGTAAAAGGTTTTAAACACAGTTGAAAGCTTAATAAATTGCGTCAGTAATTCACAATTTCAATTCAAAGTCGCGAGGTATAAATGACCATAGGTGCAGGGTAAAATGATCAGACCATTGCGCAGCAGATGTCGCTTACTTAGGTAAGGTTGGCGTTTTCTGCCGGCGATGAAAAGTAAACACCAATTTTTGCGGCGATTTTTCAAAGTTAAAAAAAATTAATCCTTTCTTTATGAATGAATGTTGGATTGTACATACCAGTGGAACTTAAGATAATTGTAAAAAAATTAAATCATCATTAACATTATTTCAAAATTTGATTTGAAAAATTGACAGTATTAAAAATGTGAAAGTCAAAGAAAAAAAGGCAAAAATTAAAAAGGAACCAGGCACTGAAGAAACCAAAAAAAAAAAACTGAAGTCTGAAAAAGTTAACTCAAAAACCAAAGAAGTAGTGATCAAGAATCAATCTTACTTATTTATTTAACAAATATTT